>PJEM01010253.1:0-64201 GCA_004023845.1 Helogale parvula | reverse complement strand
AAAAAAAAAAAAAAAAAAACTGCACATAAATACAAAAACTTTGGTAATTTCGTTTCTGAAACTCCTATTCTATACTTTAGAATTTTTACCAAAAATAAAGAAATATACTATTATCATCACATGCACTGCAAAACAAATTTTAAAAAAATCTGTGATCTGATTAGATGTTATCTCTCATGATAACGTAAGTTGAACAGGGAAATACCATAATTTTATTACAAATCTCACTGGTAAATATGAAATAGCTTTTCCTAGTTAAATAATTTCCCCCCTCTTTACTCACTACTCTATAAATACATTTGCAATGATACGAGCCACACAGAAATAAGCATTTCAGTCCATTATTTCCCCCCAATTAAATAACCAATGCAGAGTTGAGACTTGAAATAAAATCTGGGTCACTATGAAATCATAAGATGGTTAACTACTGTGGGCCAAGGGGAGGATTAACAATTAACAATGCAGTGCCACAGAGTGCATCTGACATAAGCCCAAAGATGTGGCCAATGAAATTCCCTCTAATCAAAGAAAGCTGATAATTATGAAATTCCCTTCACTTAAGGTCCATGTTCGGAAACTCTAAGTGCAGAAAAATCAGAAACCTCATAAACATTCACCATGCACTGAGCATGAGGCACAGAAGCCAGAGGCGGTGAAAGTATCCTGTTGCTCTCTGCCTGACTGTCCCTAAAGCAGTGACTTACAGAGCATGCATACAGAGCTTTCCAGGTAAGCAATCTCACTTGATGCTACATAGTCCCAGTTCCATTTTGTAAATGAGAAAACTGGCCCAAGAAGTGACTGTCAGGATTCCAACCCAAATCTAAATAAGCATACAACACCTCAGGAAGCAGAATCCAAATGTTTGTGGCATGAATGAATGAATGGTTCCTTCATTCATGGAGACTGCAAGTCTGTGCCTTTCCTGTGAACCTAGTTTCTATCGGTAATAAGGGAAAGGATAAGTATTTCATGAAGCATGGCTCCATACCCAGTCAGTTAACTTGCAAAAGTGAGGTAAATCGCACCCCTCCATTTTTACAAATGGAGATAAAGAGACTGGAGAGATTAAAGATGACTTATCCAAGGTCATGCAGCTCCCAGAAGCTTACAATTAACAGCTGTCAGCAATAATCTGCAACTGTATCTATAGCACCCGATGTAATAGGTACTGTTTCAAGTGCTTTTACAAGATTTCTCTCATTCGATCCCAACAACTCTCTAAGTGGGAACTTATTATTTTAGAGATGAAGAAACAGGGCGGTTAAAGGGGCCTTCACAGCCTGCAGCTAATTAATTCGGAGTCCAGCGCTCCATATTCAGGTGATGAGATGAATGAACCAAAGAGCATGAGAATTTAAGTAATAATGCTCACAGTTCTACCCCTGGAGATGGAGCCCTACGAGAGAGAGCTCCCTCGGCATTCAGTAGGACTAAAATAGGCGCGGAGACTTCCCGAGGGCGCGCCGGCCGGCCAAGGCGAGCCTCCGAGCCAAGGTACCCAGAAAGGATTCGCCTCGCGCCCGTAGCCCGCGGCCTAGGCCGGAGGCGGCCAGGCGCCCCCGGGACAGACGCGGCGGTGCACCAATCACCGCAGGAAAGGGAGGCTGAAGCGACCAACGGGAGCTCAAGAAGGCGTCCAGCGGAAGTTGCCGCCCCCCAAAACTGTCAAGCGAAGCACCCGGGTGGAAGGGGCCCGGGCAGGGGGGAGGAGGGTCCAGGCGGCCCCAGGGAGGGGAGGTAGCCAGGTCGCCAAGCACTCTGGCCGGCAGACGAGAGCAACGAAGACCGAGAGCGCGAGAGGGTTGCTCGAACTCGGCCGCGCCCGATCCCTCCCTGGTCTAAGCGCCTCAACCCAGAGACCAGCCCCGGAGCCGAGGCTCCGGACTAACAGGGACGTCCCAGCCGTCCGCGCTGGCGGCTGGGGATGCAAGTCCGTCCCCGCGGCCCGGGGGGCCTGCCCAGGCCCAGCTCGGCGGCCCATGGCCTCACCTTGAGCCGAGAGCTGTCGGACACTGTTCACGAATTGCTCCAGGGCAGACGCCATGTTTCCCCCCCGGCGGCCCGAGCAGCAGAGGCGGCTCACGCGGGAAAAGGCGGCTGCTCTGGAAGGAGGGGCCGCGGCGATCCACCACAGGGCCTCAACCGCGGCCCGACGTCACTTCCGCTGACTCAAGCACCGCGAGATCTCACTTACCTGGGAGCCGGTTACTGTTTCCATGGAAACAGTTTCGCGACTCACCGTAGCCGGAAATTCGCTTTCTTTCCCTTCGCTTTTTATCCGGTTCTCTGGTGAAGTTCCTCCTGCTGTTTACCGGGCATGTGGGCAAAGGAAGATGCTAATCTCAAATTAGGCGCATATTTCCCGGATTTTGCTTGGAATGACCGTTCCGTTTTCCACGTACGCAAATCCTTCAAGCCTGGATTAATTGCCACCTCTTCCACGAGGCTTTTCCTGTAGTGACGGTTGGAGCCAGGCGGGCTGCCTGGATTCAAATCTCTTTCCTACTATAGTAGCTGTGTGACTTTGGACACGTTTATTTGGCCCGTCCCCTGCCTTGTATTGCACATCTGTAAGACTCTTCTAATAATCTCAACCATCTAAAACAGAACAGTGCATAGTGCGTAGTGAGAACTGCATTTTCATTCAGGTATATGTTGAATGGACTTCCCCATTTGTAATTCATCTGTCCTACTTCCAATTGATTCCCAAAGCACTTTGTTCCTCTCATATAGCCACTGCCACTGTGTTGCAGAAATTGTCTCCAAAGTCCATATCATAGTCATTGCTCTTTTTCCCCCCCATATCCATTGCTCTTAACTGGCCTGGAGTTCCTTAACTTGAAGCATCTTTCTTATTCATCTTTGTATCTTCTAGGGGCTTACCACAGGATCTGGTGCATAGTAGGGACTGAGCAAATAAGCGTACATTTTAAATTTCATCCAACATATTTATTGAGCATTTACAACGTGCTATACTAGGTGCTGAGAGTACACTGGTGTGTAAAAACAGTCATGATCCCTCTTCCTTGAAGATAATGAACAAATAAAGACCCCCCCCCAAAAAGCAGTAGTGCTCTGAAGGAATGGAACAAAGTTCTGTAGGATCATGAGTGGAGGACACTGACCTAGCTGGGGAACAACTGGAAAGGCTTTCTTAAAGAAATGACATAAGACGAGCTCTGAAGAAAGAATAGGAGGTAAGAGGGAAGGAATTTTCCTAAAAGAACAGCATGTGGTAAGACCCTGTGGTGGGAGGGAGTTTGCTATCTGAGACCGAGGACCTGAAAGTAGCTCATGATGGTTGGAAAGCAGTAGTATGAGGTGGGGCTGTGAGGTAGACAGGGACCACATCAAGTCAGCTGCAGTAAAGATAGCAGAGAAGATGGGGAAACCGCTGAGAGTTTTATATAACTGAGTAGCGTCATTGGATTTGCATTTAGAAAATGTCATGAATCACTTATTTTAAAAAAAATTTTTATGTTTATTTATTATTGAGACAGAGAGAAGCAGAGCATGGGTAGGGGAGGGGCAGAGAGAGAGACACACACAGAATCTGAAGCAGGCTCTAGGGTCTGAGCTAGCTGTCAGCACAGAGCCGGACGCAGGGCTCGAACCCCCGAACTGCGAGATCATGACCTGAGCCAAAGTCGGACGCTCAACCTACTGAGCCACCCAGGTACCCTGAGTCATGGATCACTTTTTGGAAGATATTCTAGTAGTCAACATGAAATATAATAATAATAATAATAGTTGTATATTGAAAGAATAGATTGAAATAGATTGGTAAATTTGGGATATGTTTAGATGAATGACTTTAACACTTGTACTCTAGGATGGAAATGCCCCTAAATGTTCTATGGCAGCATTTGATCCTGAATCTCTGATCATTTGCAACATATAGACAGATATTTTGACTTAGGGGATACACTTCTGTAGATATACATGGATTTTAATGAAAGCCAGAAAACTAGCACTAGAGTAATTCAAAATAGCCACAGCTGCTAATCCTACTTTAAAATCTGTTGCCTATTTGGATTGTGCCAGCTGTTCCCCAAATATGGTTCTCCAACCAGCAGCATCAGCATTATCTGGGAACTTCTTAGAAATGCAAATTCTTGAACCCACACTCTAGATTCAGTGCATCAGAAACTCTGCAGGCGGTTACCTCCTGCGTGAGGTAAATTTAGGTAATCCTGACGCATGCGCACGCTAAGTTGGCACAGAGGAGCCACGATACAAATTATACTCTTTTCAAAATAGCTAAGACTCATTCTACCCTTCTCTTCCTCTCCAGAAGGAAGTGACTGAATGAGATTAAGGTTATAAGGATAACCTTGAATATATTCCAATTTACATCTTTTTAAAAAATCTAGTCATTTGTAAAATCGTCAATTACTTGAGACACATTTTACTCCCACTCCAGTGGGTGGGGATGCTACACTTAATCATTTGTTCTTTCATTCTTTGAACACACATCTACTCTGTATCTAATATGTGTCAAGCTCTGTGTCTTTGAAGAGACACCAAGTCCTTGCCTGCATGAAGTTCTGGTCTGGGGAGTAAGACAGTAAGCCAGCAAATGAACAAAATAACTTCAGGTAGTTAATACATGTTTTGAAGAAAGTCATGTTGGTGACTGGGTACAGGAAGGTCAGGAAATGTTTCTGAGGCCTGAAGGATGAGAAAAGTCATTAAAAGAGATCCAGGTAAAATTCCAAAGAGGAGCAAACATGGTATACAAAGATCTTAAGGCCCAAAGAAGCTTGTGTTTCTGGAAAAGAAGAAAAATGCCAGTGTGCCTAAAACATGGTGAACGAGGAGGATCCTGGTGTGTCTCCGCTGAGTACTGCTTGTCGGTAACAGTAGTAATAATCTCTTAGATTTGTCCAGCTTTTTCAATTTGTAAAGCATTTTCAGATCCAGTAGATATTTGCAAATTCATCAATGAAATAGCTTTACTAAGTAAAGTGACTCAAAACAAGGAAATAGTTAACCAAAAAAAAAAAAAAAAAGGAAGGGAATAGTAGATAACACTGAGAAAAAACAGTGTCAGGCATTATCCACACACTCCATTTCTATTCGGAGATTCATGTGGTTCCAGGGAACCTGACTTGGAGATCTGAGCAAAGTGACCCAGGGAAACAATCCTCACATGACAGTTCCCTCAAGCAACCCTGGGCATATGATTTAGCAAAGTAAGTCAGTCAAAGAACTACAAATGCCATATCATCTCACTCATATGTGGAATTTAAGGAACAAAACAAATGAGCAGAGGGGGAAAAAAGAGAGACACACCAAGAAAGAGACTCTTAACTATAGAGACAAACCGATGGTCACCAGAGGGGGTGTGAGAGGGGATGGGTGAAATAGGTGACGTTTAACATGATGAAAAAAATTATAGTATGGTTTGAAGGAGTTTCCAGTGTTTGTAGATGTAAAATGTGACAACTCTAACAGAAAATGGGAGGACAAATGGACTTTATAGTGGTAAGGTTTCTATATTCTACTTGAAGTGTAAAATACTTATTACTAATAGTATATAAAAAGTTAAGTATGTATTGTAACTACTAAAAAGTAAAATTCAATCATACATTAAGAATACTAATAATTTCAAGTAATTCTAAAGAAGTCAGGAAATCAAAAGCAGAGGAAATAGTAGGCCTAAATCTAATAACATGCACAATTACATTAAATATAAATGGTTTAAACATACCAATTAGAGAACTGAGATTGTCAAAATGGATCAAAAAATAGATCCAAGTGCATGTTATTTACAAGAAACTCAGCTGAAATTAGTGCAAAGATAAAAAGTAAAAAGATGCCTTGAAAACAGTGAAAAGAAAGTTGGAGGTGGTTGCATTAATATCAAACATAGTAAGATTATGTACAGAGAGTTGTTCATATTCTCTTAGTATCCTTATAGCGTTTGCAGATTCTGTAGTGATATATCCTACATGAAATATTAACAGAGATAAAAACAATGCTGAAAGAGTCAATTCGCCAAGAGGATATAACAATCTTAAATGTTTATAAACCTAACAGAACCCCAAAAGGTATAAACCAAAAATTGGTTTTAAAAACCCTGAAATGGAGGCTCCTGGGTGGCTCAGTCAGTTAAGCATCTGACTTTGGCTCAGGTCATAATCTCACAGTTCATGGGTTCAAGCCCCGCTTTGGGCTCTGTGCTGACAGCCCAGAGCCTGGAGCCTGCTTCAGATACTGTGTCTTCCTCTCTCTCTGTCCCTTCCCTGCTCTCACTCTGTCTCTTTCTCTCTCAAAAATAAATAAACATTAAAAACAATTAAAAACATTTAAAAAACCCACAAACCCTGAAATGGACAAATTCATAACTATAATTGGAGCATTTAATTTAATTGCTCTGTAAGTAATTGATAGAATAACTAGACAGCAAATCAGCAATGAAATAGAAAAAACAAACAACACCATCAACTGACTGTATCTAATTGACATTTAATATAACCTTTACCCGGTGACAGCACAGCACACATTCTTTTCAAGCGCCCCTGGAACATTCACCAAGATATACCATACAGTGCCTCATAATACAGGTCTCAATAAACTTAAAAGAATTGGAATCATACAAGGCATGTTCTCTAAATAATGGAATTAAAGAAGAAATCAAAAAACAAAGATAACTGAAAACTTTCTAAATACTCGTATATTAAAGAACACACTTCTAAAAAATTTATGAGTTGAAGTAGAAGTCTCAAGGGAAATCAGAAAAAAATTTATAACTGAATGAAAATAAAAATACAAAATATCAAAATTTGTGAGATAAAGCTAAAGCAGTGCTTAGAGAAAATAGTATAGCATTACACATTATATTATAAAAGAAGAAACAATTTAAACTTCCACAAAAACTACAGATTAATATCCTTCATAAACACATAAACCCCCAACAGGATATAAGCAAATTGAATTCAGCAATAGATGAAAAAAGGTCATACCATGACTGAGTAGGGTTTATCTCAGGAATATGCGAGTTGTTGATTGCTTGAAAATCATTGTAGGGGCGCCAGGGTGGCTCAGTCAGTTGAGCATCCAGCTTTGGCTCAGGTCATGATCTCGTGGTTTGTGGGTTCGAGCCCCACGTCGGGCTCTGTGCTGACAGCTCGCTCAGAGCCTGGAGCCTGCTTCAGATTCTGTGTCTCCTCTCTCTCTGACCCTCCCCTGTTCGCACTGTCTCTGTCTCTCAAAAATAAGTTAAAAAAATTTTTAAGAAATTTAAAAAAATCATTGGAATCCATCATATCTACAGCCTGAGGAAGAGAAAACTGTGTGATCATATACTCGGGTGCATGCAGGAAAAGCATTTGTCAATATGCAACATCCATTCATGATTTTAAAAAACTCTCAGAAAATAGGCATAGAAAGACACTCCTTAACTGGATTAAAAAAAGGGCGGGGGGAGTCTACATAAAGCTCACAGCTAACATGATTCTTAATGGTGAAAAAGTGAATTCTTTCCCCCCGGATGAGAAAAAAGACAAAAATAATTTTTAAAATCCTAAAACAAAACAGCTAATCAACACTGAAATGTCTTCATGTTTAAAATCTTTGAGGCTTTGAGGAGTCTGGGTGGCTCAGTCAGTTAAGCATCTGACTTCAGCTCAGGTCAGGATCTCGTGGTTCGTGAGCCGGAGCCCCACGTCTGGCTCTGTGCTGACAGCTCAGAGCCTGGAGCCTGCTTCAAATTCTGTGTCCCCTCCTCTCTCTGCCCCTCACCCGCTCTCACTGTCCTTCTCTCTCTATAAAATAAATAAATGTTAAAAAAAAATTTTAAACATGGTCACATACTGAATAATTTCATTTATCTGCAATTTCCAGATTAGGCAAATCCATAGAGATAGAGACTAGATTAATGGTTGCCAGGGGATGGGAAGAGGTAGGCGGGAGTGGGGAGTGACTGCAAATAGAAATGTGACTTCTTTTTGAAACGAAGAAAATATTCTGGAATTAAGTAGTGGTGATGGTTCACAACTTCACGTTATACGAAAAACAGCTGAATTATACTACTAAATTATAAAAGGGTGAAAGATTATGGCATGTGAGTTATATGTCAAAACTGAACAGAAAGGGGTGCCTGGGTGGCTCAGTTGGGATCTGACTTTGGCTCAGGTCATGATCTCACAGTTCGTGAGATTGAGCCCCACTTTGGGATCTGCGCTGACAGCTTGGAGCCTGGAACCTGTGCTGGATTCTGTCTCTGTCTCTCTGCCCCTCCCCTCCTCATGCTCATGCTCATGCTCTCTCTCTCTCTCTCTCAAATATATATATTTTAAAAACATAAAAAACTGATGCTCCAAGTATGTGTGTTTCATAGTTTCCTTAGATAGGAAGTAGATAGAAGATACCATGACATTTATAGCCCAGTTAGTTCGTATATAAAAATTAAAGGCTCAAAGATTTTAATGTTTATTTATTTTTGAGAGAGACAGACAGAGCACGAGCTGGGGAGGGGCAGAGACAGAGAGGGAGAAAGAATCCGAAGCAAGCTCCAGGCTCTGAGCTGTCAGCACAGAGCCCAACGCAGGACTCGAAACCACAAACCATGAGATCATGACCTGAGCTGAGGTCAGACGCTTAACCGACTGAGCCACCCAGGCGCCCCAGTATGTGACCCTTTATGTCTGGCTTCTTTTACTTGGCATAATGTCTTCATGGTTCTTCCATGTTGTAGCATGTCACAATGTCCTTCCTTTTCAAAGCTGAATACTATGCCACTGCATGGATAATATCATATTTTGTTTATCTGTTTATCAGTTGATAAGTGTTTGGGATATTACCACCTTTTGGTTATTATGAGTAATGCTGTTATGAATATTCATGTATAAGTTATGGTATAGATATAGTTTTTCAGTATTCTTGGGTTTATAGCCAAGAGTGGAATTTCTGGGTCATATGGTAATTTGAAGTTTACCTTTTAGAGGAATGGCCAAACTATTTTCTAAAGTTGTGGCACCATTTTACAAGCCTACCAGTAATGCATGAGATTTCTTGTTACTGTACATTCTTGCTGCATTCAAAATTTTCAGTCTTTTCAATTTTAGTTGCTACTAGGTATGTAATGGTATCTCATTGTGGTTTGGATTAACATTTCTTTAATGAGTAATGGTGCGGAATGTCTTATCTGTGCCTGTTGGCTGTATATTCTTTGGGCAAATGGCTATTCACACCCGCTGCTCATTTTATGTTGAGTTATTTGTCTTCTCACTGTGGAGTTGTAAGAGTTCTTATTTTTTTATTAAAAAATTTTTTTAATGATTTTATTTATTTTTGAGAGACAGAGAGAGACAGCACAAGCATGGGAGGGTCAGAGAGAGAGGGAGACACAGAATCTGAAGCAGCCTCCAGGCTCTGAGCTAGCTGTCAGCACAGAGCCCGATGCGGGGCTTGAACCCACCAACCGCGAGATCATGACCTGAGCCGAAGTCGGACGCTCAGCCAACTGAGCCACCCAGGTGCCCCGAGTTGTAAGAGTTCTTTACATTCTCTGAGTAAGAGTCCTATTCCGGATATACAAGTCACAAATATTTTCTCTCATTCTGTGGGTTATCTTTTTACTTTCTTGGTGGACCCCTTTGAAGCGTAAAAGCTTTAAATTTTGATGAAGTCTTTTATTTTTTCTTGGACAGAGCATATTTGAGAACCATCCTGACATACCTTCCCCTTATGAGTTAGCTGGCTTCTTTGTACCCGTTTTGTTGTATGAGCTTAAGCCGTAAGGCTTTTTGCAGCCCCAGAAAGGGATGGGGGAAATTGCAGCAGCTAGAATAGAAAGGTCATTTGATTTGAAGTCAGCTTTTTGGTTAAGATTTCTGAATTCTAAAAATTCCCTCCATGTAGCCAAGGAAATGCATGGTGGTCTTTGCCGTGGAGAGCACTCTGTATGAAGGGAGTTTCTAGACACCTAGGAAGAAATGGGAAAGGCTTCTGGAACCGGGAGCTTGAGAGGAATATTAGATAGGGAAGCAGTCAGATGCTGGCCCTGGCTTCTTCTCACCCTGGAGTCCAAAGTCTCAAGGGCCAGGTCAGTTAGAAACCGCAGCATTCCCAGAGCTCCCCTGGCATCACTGGGGGAGGGGTTAAGCCCTCTGAGAAGGATCATGTTAATTTGGTGCCGGATCAGCACAGCCCCTCACTGGCAGGCCTGCAATATCTGAGAGAGGTGTCTAGAACCAAGTGGACGTAAGGGAGCATCCTGCACAGGCCATGCTGTGGCTCACGTGTACCCAGGGCTGCAAGGAGACAGTCAGAACATAGAGACTGCAGGGCAAGGACTTTGTGAAGAGGCAACAAGCCAGGACCACAGGAATCTCAGTGCAGACCAGCACAGGGGTGGGGACTGATACAAGCAACTACACCCTGTAGAGAGAGCAAGAACAGCAAGCGGACTCAAGCTTCTGCCCCCCTACCACCGCGGAGGGATCAAGCCTTATTCTTGCAGCAACCATGTTGGCTGGCAGGAGTCACACCAGCCTGAAGAGTGGAGGAAGAGCCAGGTCCAAGTGGTGAGGTGGCGGTTAGGAGATCCTATATACTGTATCCAAGGGCAATGTTTGGGGCAGACAGGACCCTCCGCTAAGAGGGCAAAATAATGCTTTTTATCATAGAAATCAGCTTTTACGCCCTTTAGGCTATTTTTAATTCACTGAGAACTTTTGGTGTGCCTTTCGTGTGCCCAGCATAAGAAGAACCTGGGGAAGCATGTAGCCATGGCCTGTGGGTGAATGAAAGAGCGTATGGAAAGCCTCTGTGCAGTGCCTAGTACAGTAAGCCCCCAGTACATGTGAGTTCTCTGTCCACGTACATCAGTTAGCAGAAAATATAGATTAATGCAGAGATTGGAGCATCATATGATGGAAAGAACTGGTTTGAAGTCATATGGACTTGATCTGCAGGCCAGCTGTGTGACCTGGGAAAAGTTAGTCTACCTCTCTGGGGCTATTTCTACCCTGTGAAATGAAGATACCGACCTTATAGGGTCATTGTGAAGATACAACAAGATAAAGTGCTGGCACGCTGTGTAGGTCACCACGACTGATAAAACAACATGCGACGTAATACAACGCATACAGACTGAGTGCTTACTAGGTGTATGACTCAGTTCTGAAAGCTTTAAGTGTAAAAAGTCATGTAATTCCACAAGAACCCTATGAGTGGGTGCTAGTATTATTATTCCAATTTTGGAAACGAGGACATTTAATCTAAGTGATGTTTAAAGACATGTCAAGATGTCATAGATGATAAGTGCCAGCGTCAGGATTTTTTTAAAAAAGAGGCAGTTGAACTCCAGAGCTTGGGCTCCCAGTCATGGCACTACAGTGCAAAGATCAGGCACCAGGTTCCAATCAGAGCCACTAAAACATGGAGAGCGTTTCACAGAGCTTGGCATGTGAGAGACACTCAGTGAAGAATCCATGTCATTATGTACAAGGTGGCACTTGGAGTCTGACTGCTTGAATCCCAATTCTAACACTTACTAGCGATCCAGTGTATTAGTGATCTATTGATGTGTAACATTAGCCCAAAACTCAGAGGTTTAAAATACATTTGCCATCTCACAATTTCTGACTTACAAATCCGAGAGAAGCCAAGGTGGGTGGTTCTGAGCCAGGGTTTCTCGTGAGATTGTAGTCAAGATGTCAGTTGAAGATGCATCATCCAAAAGCGTGGCCGGGGGGGAAGGGTCTGTTTCTAAGGTGGCTCACTCACATGACTAATGTCAGGTGGTCTCCATTCTTCTCCGGATATTGGCAGGGGGCCTGAGTTGCTTAACATGGGGACCTCTCCATGGGGCTGCTTGAATGTCCATAGACATGGCAGGGAGAGTAGTGAGAGAGAGAGAGAGAAGTCCCAATGCCTTTTAATGACCTATTCCTCCACCACGTTATTGGTCAGAAGTGAATAAGTAAATCCAACCATATCCAAGGGCACAAGAATTCAGCTCCATCTTTTGAAGGGAGATTTATCAAAGTCATTTACTTAAAGTGACCACACTTGGGTGCCTGGGCAGCTCAGTTGGTTAAGCATCCGACTTGAACTCAGGTCATGATCTCGCGGTTCATGGGTTCCAGCCCCTCTTTGGGCTCTGTGCTGACAGTTCAGAGCCTGGAGTCTGTTTCAGATTCTTTGTCTCCCCCTGTCTCTCTGACCCTCTCTGCTTGTGCTCTATCTCTCTCTGTCTCAAAAATAAATAAACATTAAAAAAATTTTAAATGACCACACCAAGGGGCAAGTTATTAATCTCTCAATGCTTCAGTGTTTTTATCCTTTTGAATGGATTAATATTAGTATTCCTCATGGCAACTTTGTGGGGTTCAGTGAGACATTCACATAAAGAGCCCAGATGGTGCCTGACACATAGGAGGCATTCATATATGTTAGCTCTTATTACCATTTATTATTATTATTATTATTATTATTACCATTTGCATTACCATGCAAAACATGGCTATGTCTCTTGTGTCTTGATCTCAGGTTTTTCACCTGTCAAAGGGGATTAGTGATATCTACTCTCCTCAAGGCACACAAAAACTGTTTGCTGAATGCATGCACAATTTATTGAATACGTACTACGTGTCAGATCCTGTTCTAGGCACTAAGAACATAAAACGAAACAAACCAGACCAGGTTGTATCCTTATGCAACATACATTCCAAAAGGGAAGACAAAAAATAAAAACCCACAAGTAAACAATAAAGCAACTCATTTTATTTTATTTTAAAAATGTTAATGTTTTTATTTATTTTTAGAGGGAGGAGGGGCAGAAAGAGGGAGACACAGAATCCAAACTAGACTCCAGGCTCTGAGCTGTCAACACAGAGCCCAATGAGGGGCTTGAACCCATGAACTTCGAGATCATGACCTGAGACGAAGTTGGACACTTAACTGACTGAGCCACACAGGCGCCCCATAAAGCAAATCATTTTAGAAAAAGGAAAAAAACATGGTATTGTACTCAACATTGAATTCAGCGAGATACCACCAGTATACCCACCAGAGTGGCTAAAAAGACTGACAACGTCAAATGTTGGAGAGTACGTGGAACAAACAGAACTCTCATACATTGTGGGTGTGTAAAATGGTGCAATCGGTTAGAAAACCGATCTTAGTTTCTTATAAAACTAAACACACACCTTTCCTAGGACTCAATGGTCCCTAGGTATTTACTCAAGAGAAAAGAAAATCCATACAAAGACTTGTATGAGTTCATAGCTGCTTTATTCATAAAAGCCCCAAACTAGAAATAGCGCAATGCCCATTGATGGGCATTGGGAAAATGGACAAAATGACATATATTCATGCAATGAAATAGAATTCAGCATAAAAGAACCTTCTGATACAACATGAACAACATGAATGATTCAAAAACATGTTAAGTGAAAAGTCAGTTGCAAAACAAATATATAGCATATGATTCCATTTATCGTTCTAGAACAGGCAAAACTCATCTATGGTGGGAAAAAAAAGAACAGTGGGAGATAGGGCTGATGGAAGTGTAGGAAGGAACTTTCTGGAAAGATGGAGATGTTCTAGAGCTGCACTGTTTGACATGCAGGCCACCAGCCATGTGGATTTTTCAAAAAAGTTTAATGTTTATTTTGATAGAGAGTGTGCCAACATGAGGCTCAAGCCCACAAATCGTGAGGTCATGACCTGAGCCAAAACCAAGATTTGGATGCTTAACCAACTGAGCCACCCAGACACCGCTATTTGGATTATTAAATTAAATTATTTAAAGTTAAATAAAATGGAAACTTTGTCTCCACAGGTGCAATAGGCACATTTTGATCACTCACAGTCCCACGTGGCCAATGGCTGCTGTATCCGGATAGCATTGTTCCATATCTTGCTAGGGATAAATTCCCGGGGATAAGTGGTCAAATCTAATGGAATGATAAAGATAAGATTTGTGCTTTTCATTTGTAAAATTTACCTTTAAATATATTGAACCCCCTTAAAGCTACCTAGGCTGATGTGTTTGGGGGTGGGGTATGCTGCTGTCTGTAGCTTACTCTGAAATGCACCCAAGAAGAAGATGGGCTGATGGAAGGCTCGGGAGGTGCACTGACATTTGCTAAAGCAAATATAGCAAACTGTTAACTGTAGGATCCAGGTGGAGGGCATATGTATCTTCATGATACAAGTCTCTCAACTCTTCTGGGTGAAAACTTTCATAAGATGACAGAGAAACACATGGTGACGTAATTACAGAATGAATATCCCAGTGGAGAAACAGTGGGGAGTCTTAGTTAGGGGGTCAGATAATAGCCAGCCAGACAAGGTTACTGGCAGAATCACATTCATTCACCTGTTCATTCAGGATGCAGCGATGAATCAGAGTTGGTCTCTTCCCTTGAATCCAGGAGACACCAGGAGAGTAACCACTGTGCTAGGGTGCTGAGGACCTACTACGTGCCTTGGTTGGAGCATGGGTCAGTGAGACAGCACAGCTCCCTTTTTTAACTGTTCTACACTGCTTCCTTGTGGCTCTACCTCTCTAGCCTCAGAGTGGACGACCTCACCCTTCCTTCACCATACTTTCAGAAAGATCCAAAAATGTCTGTTCCATCAGGGTGGGGACTTTGTTCACTGCTTGCTGTCCACCACCAAGCACACAGGAGATGCTTAGCAAGTATGTGCCAAGGAAATATAAGAATGAAAATTGTGGTCTCACTGGCTTCCCTGCCCCCAAGGCCACATTCCCTGCTTCAGGACTTGGAGCTTGCTGCTCTCGGTATCTGGACCACTCGGTCTTTCTGGTTTTTGCATTCTCTATTCTCATCATTTAGGTCTCCGCTCCAGGGTCACCTCCTGCAAGAAGCCTTCCATGACTAACCTGCCAGTCTTCCTACCTCTTGATCATTAGGTACTTTTGGCATCATCATCTGCTTTTGTTTTTTTCTGCTAAAAAAAAAAAACCTATACCAGGGTAAAAAATAATATATACTTATAGATTTATTTGAAAACTACCAGTTTTATTAAGGCTTTGTGATGTTTGCAAGGTGCTCATTTGTCCTCCTAACAGGAGCCTCTCCCCAGATATTTGCTGTAAAGCAGGGAGGCTCTCCGAGTGCACATCATCCTGTTTCAGCTCCTTCGTATTGTTGTCACTCTCTGAGAAATTTATTTTTGCCTGTTGTGTACTGTTTCTTTGCTTTTCATCTGTCTCCCCTTCTAAGAAGTAAATTCCAGGATGGCAGGAACCTTGTCAGTTTTGTCCACAACCTGGTACAAGTAATTGCTCAGTGACACCGGCTCGCTCCGTCAGCGCGCACGGCTCCCGCAGTCACGCTGCGGCTGTGGGAGGAGGCAGGCCAGGCCCGGGGTCTTGGGAGAAGACGCGAGTGGAGAGCAGGGGACCGTGGACTGTCCCCAAAGCCCCGCCCCCCGAGCTCCGCCTCCGCCGGGGCGCTTGCCGCAGCCTCGCTCTGGGGCCAGAGCCTGCGCGCTCTCGCCCCGCGCACCCAGCGCCCCGCGCGCCTCGCGCAGCCCGCGCTGCCCGCGCGCCCGAGCCCGCAGGGGTTTCATCCCCCCGCGCGGTCATGTCGCCCGGCCCGGCCCAGCGGGGTGGCGCGGCCCAAGCCCCCGCGCCTGCGGCGAGCGACCGCCAGGGGCCATGATCCGGTTAGGCGGCTGGTGTGCGCGGCGGCCCCGCGGCGCGGCGTTCCCGGCGGGGCGGCGCTGGGGGTCCGGCGGGCCGGCGGGCCGGGCGGGCGGCCGCTCCCTGCGGGTGCTGGTGGACATGGACGGCGTGCTGGCCGACTTCGAGGGCGGCTTCCTCAGGAAGTTCCGCGCACGCTTCCCCGACCAGCCCTTCATCGCGCTGGAGGACCGGCGCGGCTTCTGGGTGTCCGAGCAGTACGGCCGCCTGCAGCCCGGCCTGAGCGTGAGCATCCCCCGCCCCGGCCCCGCTCGGCGCCGCGCGGGGCCGCCGTTCCCGCTCCGGGGCCCCGAGCCCGGCGGGCCTGAGGCTCTCCTTCCCGGTCCTGGGCCGGGAGCCCGCGTGACCTTGGGGGGGGGGGTCACCGCCCCGAGCCTCGGGGTGGTCCTCTTGTGAGAGGGGGGCCTGGGGAGGACCGAGGGCGCAGCCCCTGGCACAGCCCTGCGCGCAGGAACTGCCGGCCGTCCTCGAGGGCTTTTCACAAGTCAGGCGAAAAGGAAGCGAAATATAGGAAATTTAGTGACTTTTTAAGTTTGGGTGCATTTGGCCACAAGTCTGAATTTTGTAAATGAAATAAACATTACAAGTAAAGTCCTCTCTGACCCCCGCCACAGTCACGTGCCCGTTTGTTCATCCTCACGAATTTGATGAGTGTCTTTGCCATTCTTTGTTGCCCTCTTCCATGAATGCAGAGTTCCCACTGGTATTTGAGGCCCAGAGAAGTTGAGTGACTTTCTGGACATCACACAATGAGTCAGTGGTCAAGATGGGGTGGGATCAACTTTTTGGCTTATCCCCATGCCCTGGTGGCCCTGCTGAGTCTGAGCCCACCACATCTCCATGACTGCCGAGGTGCTGCGCTGAGTCCACCATGGTCCGAGGGGAAATATCCAGGCACATGTATAGACAGATGGCCTGGTTTGCGAGTTTCAGCTGTTTGGTGAAAGAACGGGCTTTTGCCTTGCACAAACTTAAAGAGGCTGCATGTTTTCTGGCATCCCTTGATTGGCCACCTGGGGTCACCACCAGAAGTTTGATGATGATGATGATATTAGAGCCTATTTTGTACCACACGTTGACTGCATTATCTCCCATGTGAGGCAGACAGTATTATCTCCATTACGCAGGTCAGGAACCTTGTCCTGAGTCATATAGCCAGCGAGGGGCTCCGCTAGGATTGGAACCCAAGTCTGTCTGCCTCCTAAGCACATTTAGCTTTCCCCACCCCAAAGTCCTCTTCTTTGTCCTGCTCTAACAAGTAATGTTTCTTTTGACTTAAAAAGGGTAACTTGACAATAATTGGGTTGTTGAGAGGCGGGTGTTAAAAAGAAAATCAAGCACCATGTCTCTTCGTTAACACCATGCACTTCAGAAGGTGACTTTCACAGAGTTCTGTGTGCTCACTTCTCCCAGCTCTAATAGCTGATTATGAGCTTCAGACTGGAGACAATACCCTAGTAATTTTTTGCAGCCTCAGTCACACATCCCCCTGCTCTGTGGGCGTGTTCGTTTGCCGACTGTGCACTGTATTGACAGCCTGGGCCCTGTATTAGGGCAATAAAATAAAGCCCATCCCCAGTGCTGGAACGGACAGTGACTTTTGCAGTCCTTTGTACAGGTGTGCAGACCCCAGGACTGAGGAGATGAATTACCATTTTCTAAGGACGAGGCAAAGGAACGAAGCTCCTGGGACACTAAGGAAGGGCTGTTCTGGGAGAGACCTGCTGAGCTCTGCTTCGGGGACCATTTCAGAAAACGGGATTTTAATAAATGAACACGTGCCCTTTACTGAACATCCCTGGGTCTCCCTTGGCTGGGCTGGCCCAGCGTCTACAGTTAAAAACAACCAATCAACCAACCAAGTTTAATTATGTAGGCAGGCTCTGAGAGGTAACCGGGACAGAGGCGGAAGGCAAAGCTCATTTTAACTGACTTGGAATCCCACGTTGTCGGGACAGTTGAGGAACTGAGCCCAGAGAGAGGAAGTGCCTTGACCAGGGTTTCAGACCAAGTGAGTGATGGAGGGAGGGAGAGGGGGCTGGGATGCTGATTGCCGAGGTCCGGTGGTTAGTCTGGGGTCACGCAGCAAGGGGCCAAGACCTCTCACTCCTGTCAAGCGCGCTTTCCACCAGCCTACACTGCCTCTGAGTCAGAAGCCGTAAGTCGAGTTCTGACAGGATCACTCATAAGTGGCCTTGAAAAAGAAATCCTCTGTAAGCCTCAGTTTCCTTATCAGTGAGCCGAGGATAGCAGTTCTTGCCCCTTGCGGGATGTGAGGGTCAAACAAGGGAGAACATATATTAGCAATAACTACTTGTTTGCTTAACCCCACGTCATTCGCAAGAGTATGGCAAGTGTGATCTCAGGGTTCGCCACCTGTGTGATGTGGTGGTCACACTGGGTCTGGAGTGTGCAGCCTCTGGCCTGGCAGAGACACTTCGTGCACCACACATGTGGGATTTAGGTTCTTGCAGCTCTGAGGCCTGGGATCTGTCTCCCTTCCCCTTGTCCTGGGTCTGGAGAGGTGTGGCACTCTGCAAACTTGATTTGGGCCCCATGACGTGAAGTAGAAACTTCTAGCCTGGGAGTTGGGAGATGGTGTTCAGCTCTCAGCAATGCCACTGTTCTGCTGTGTGACTTTCAGAAAACCCCTTCCCTATTCAGAGCCTTGATAGTCTCCTATGAAAGACGCAGGTCTGGATTTTTGGCTTTCAAACTTTAAAAGCAGCAGAATAGGTTTTTTTTTTTTAATGTTTTATTTATTTTTGATACAGAGAGAGACAGAGCATGAGAGGGGGAGGGGCAGAGAGAGAAGGAGACACAGAACCGGAAGCAGGCTCCAGGCTCTGAGCTAGCTGTCGGCACAGAGCCTGACGTGGGGCTCGAACCCACGAACGTGAGATCTGACCTGAGCTGAAGCCAGAGGCTTAACCGACTGAGCCACCCAGGCACCCCTAAAAGCAGCAGAATAGGTTTTAAACAAAGTACTTACTGACATACCAATGCATAAAACAGATAAAAGAGCTGTTATAGTTGATAGGGGTGAGGAGCCTGGAGTTCTGCCCAACTGACCTTCCACTGCTCCCTGCCAGCCCCCCTTAACTTACACGGCACAGCAGCACTCTGAAAAATCTCTAAGTCCTCCAGCTCTTGAAGTGAAGGACTCTAGCGCCCTGGCAGGAGCTGGTCCACTCCTAGAGCCTCTACAATGCCTCTGGCCATTAGAGTCAAGCAAGCGCACGATTCATGATGACCTACCTTGGGTCCCAGGTGGCTCTAGCCGTGCCTTTAGCAGAGCGGGCTTTGGAATCCATGGCCCCTGACACCTTAGCTGTTCTCTGCTGGGTCCTTGCTGAAGTCAGAGCCCCTGGAGAGGGGCTGCAACACACACGCTCCATGTGATCCACCCTCCCCCTAGGATGTGTGTGTGTGTCCGTGTGTGTGTCCGTGTGTGTGTGTGTGTGTCTTAGGGAGTGAAGGAAGTGTGGAAGGCTCACACTCTTCTTGTCAGCAGCTCTTCCCAGCCGTGCCATAGTCCCTGTGGTGAGGCGAGGTGCTGAGTACCCTGGAAGTCACCAGTCTTTCTCTCCTCTTCTTAGGAGAAGGCCATTAGCATATGGGAATCGGAAAATTTCTTCCTTGACCTGGAGCCTCTCCCGGGGGCTGTGGAAGCTGTGAAGCAGATGGCCAAGCTAGAAAAGTAAGTTTGTCTCCCCCTCTGAGCATTTTGCCTTTCTCCTGCCGGCACCCCCCCTTCTCCCCTGCTGCCCCCCTCCCCCACCATCCTGCCTTCTTCTCTCTCCTCATCCCTGCACAGGCCTCCATGCTTGTTTCTTCAGCCCTGGACTTGGCAACACCCTCACATAGTGACACACACTCGACCTGTAGGCTAGTAAGGTATTTTGACCCAGTAACAGGAGGAAATATTGAGTCTAGTTGGACCCAGTTGACTGGGTGCTGGACGTGCCTTTAACTCCGCAAATAGCTGAGAACCGATGCTGTTCGATGCTGCCGGACACGGTGGTACAGAGACGAGCAAACACCGTCCTGCCGTCACGGAGCCCGTAGCGCCCCCGGAGAGTAGATGCTGACGTTAAAGGATCTCACAAGCAGGGATAATCACAGGATGTGATAAAGTGCTGAGGAGGAACAGAGTGAGGGGCATGAAGGGGTCTAACAGGAGACCTCTGAGAACAGTGGTGCGGAAGCAGCAGTACCGTGTGCGGTGTTTGTGTTTCGCTCTAGCGAAGAGGTTGCCCCCGCTCCGTAGCCACCCACTAAGCCCATCAGCAGTCGCAGAGGATGCGCCTCCCTGAGGACTTAAGACAAAAAACACAAAAGCCATACTGAGATGGATCCACATACCACACGCCCATTTAAAGTGTCCAGTTCAACGGTACGTTCGCAGAGTTGTGCCTTCATGACCGTAGTCCTTTCTGAACGCTTTCATCAGCCCCAAGAGAAACCCTCCAGCCAGGAGCAGTCACCACCCAGGCTTCTTCCCTTGCAGCCTCGCCAGCCGCTGTCTGCTCGGCGTCTCTGTCGATTTGCCTGTGCTAGACATTTCAGGCACGTTTCTCGTACACACACTGTGTGGCCTTTTGTGATTGGCTTCTTTTATGCTGCGTTGTGTTTCCGGCGTTCATCTGCTTCCTCTACAAATCAGTTCTCCATTCCTTTTCATTGCTGGGTAATATTCCACGGTATGGACATGCCGCATTTGGTTCATCTGTCCATCAGTTGGTATTAAGGCTTCTGCTTTTTAGGTATTAAGAATAATACTGCTATAGACACTCACATACAAGCATTTTTGTGGTTGTATGCTTTCATTTTTCTTAGGTGCATATATACCTGGGAGCAGAACTGCTGGGTCTGGTGGGAAATCCATGTTTGACATGTCGGGGACTGCCAGACGTTTCCGAAGGGACAGTATCATTTGACATTCCCGTTAGCAACGTGTGAGGATTCCAACTTCACACCCTTGCCAACATTTGTGGTCTTTCCTTTTTTTTCAGTAGGCTTCACATTTTTTATTGTAGCCGTCCTAGTGGGTGTGAAGGGATAGATAACTCATCGTGCTTTTGATTTGCATTTCTCTGAGGGCTAATGATTTGAGCATCTTCTTGTGTGCTTATTAGCACTTGTTTATCTTTTTTGGAGAAGCGTTTATTCAAATCCTTTGCTAATTTTCTTTCAGTTGGGCTATTGATCTTTTTTATTGCTGATTTTTAAGAGTTCTTTATTTTAGATAGCAAGTCCTTTATCAGATATATGATTTGCAAATATATTCTCTCATTCTGTGTAGGTTATTGCTTTACTTTCTTGGTGGTGTCCTTTGAAACCCAAAGTCTTTATTTGGATATAGTTCAATTTATCTGTTTTTCTCTTTTCCTAAGGTCAGGCAGTGCCCAAAATTTGCACACAGATAGAGGGATCTAGTCAGTAACTAAGTGGATGGCTCTGTGTCTAGGGCCAAGTAGACAGAGGCCAAGGTTTAAAATGTTACTTAAGGAATATTTGTCAGGCCCTGCTATCTGCGGGTTTCCTACCAGAAGCCTGTTGCAGAAGTAGGTAAGAGAGCTTGCCTTCAAAGAGTTCACTAGCAAACAGATGACTAGAACGAGTTCTAGACATGGCGTGGTAGATGTATGAATACAGACAGGCAGGGCTAACACTCCCCAGGGGAGACGGTGACACTTGAGCTGTCATTTGGAAAAATGAAAAGGGGTCTGGCAGGGGGAGAAGGCAAAGGTGGCAGGTGGGAGGGAGCAGTGAGCGAACACCTTGTCTGCCCACCGCCCCGCAGCATCCTCCCCGCGCACTGCATCCTTGCCCCGGCACGGGCAGAGGCTCGGCTTCCGTGGACCACCTTCAGTGGCAACTACCCTTTTTCTTAATGTTTACTTTTATTTTTGGGGGGGGGCCGGGAGAGAGGTGGACAGAGGATCCGAAGCAGGCTCTGCACTGTGAGCACAGAGCCCCAAGCGGGGCTTGAACTCACCAACCTCAAGATCATGACCAGCGCGGAAGTCGGATGTTCAACCGACTGAGCCACCCAAGCGCCTGTACCCTTTTTTTAAATTATTCAGCGATACACGAGTATATTCATGTGAAAAACTCAGTGTGCACATCTGTGAAAAATGTGAGTTGCCCATTTTCTCCCACTCTCCTGCTGTACACCCCCCTCAGCCCCACTCTTTCAATCCTCGTTAACAGAGCGGGGTGGATGCTAGGCTTACAGACCTTTGAAAATACATTTACATACATATTTGTATGGTTTACAAATACAGGTTTCTCTGTATATAAATTTATACGTTCTACCCAGAAGCCAGAGAGATGTTTTTAATGTTTTTGTTTTATTTTTGAAAGACAGACAGATTGTGAGTGGGGGAGGGGCAGAGAAAGAGGGAGACACAGAATCTGAAACAACCTCCAGGCTCTGAGCTGTCAGCCTAGAGGCCAACACGGGGCTCAAACTCACAAACTGTGAGATCATGACCTGAGCCGAAGTCAGACGCTTAACCAACTGAGCCACCCAGGCGCCCCACCAGAGAAATATTTTTAAACCAAATTTTGGTGATGTTGGTCCCCTCTTAAAACTACCTCTTGGGAGACACTTGGGTGGCTCAGTCGGTTAAGTGGCTGACTTCTGCTTATAGTTCATGAGTTTGAGCCCCGCGTTGACAGTGCGGAGCCTGCTTCAGATTCTCTGTCTGCCTTCCTCTCTGCCCCTCCCCCGCCCCCTCTTGGCTTCCTGCCCTAACTCAGCCAGGCTGGTGAGGTGCCGTGTTGCCGGAGGACCTCTTTTCCCCTGCTCCAGGCATGCTGGCTTATTTTCTGCCCCAGGGATGCACCAAGCTTCTTTCTGATCTTACAGAACTCTTAACACACCCTCTTGGGATGCTTCCCTGCTCGAGCTTGGCGTGGCTGCATTGATTTTAATCCTTTAGCTCTGAGTACCGTGCATGTCCCCTCCTCAAAGCGGCCATGCTGCTGCAGCTAAAGAGAGCTCTGTCCCCGCCCAGCCAATCCTCCCCATTCCTCTGGGTATGTTCTCTAAGCTGATGTTGTGTGTCTGTGTTGTCCCTTCCTCTTTCAAACGTCAGCTCCCTGGGGTCAGGGACTGTCTCGGCGATGGCTGTATTTTATGTCCCTAGGGCTGGCATGGGGCACAGGCTCAGGTACTCGCTGCATACACATTCACATAGTGGTGGTTGTTTATAAATAGGAATGTGGTCCTCTGCATTACTCTATTGCTTTCTCTTCTGTACCTGACAGTATGTGTTAGCTGCCTTTCTGCAACAACACTGTGGAACTATCTTATTCTTTTTAACTACTGCATTGTGTTTTGTTGTGATACGTATGCCGTCATGTATTTAATGAGTTCCACATAGACATTTAAATTGGTTCTCATTGCTCCTTGTTTATCAGGGCTACGGTGAGTATGTGTGCAAGTATTTCTGTACAATAATGGACTAGCTGGATAGAAGCCATAAACATTTTTATTTTACTATTGTTAATTTTTTTAATTTTATAAAGAGCACAAGCATAGGAAGGGCAGAGGGATAGAGAGAATTGTTTTAAAATTTTTTGTCATGCTTATTTATTTTTGAGAGAGAGAGAGAGAGAGAGAGAGAGAGAGAGAGAGAGAGAGAGAGACCATAAGCAGGGGAGGAGCAGAGAGAGAAGGATGGCTAATCAGATGGTTGACTGACTGAGCCACCCCAGGAGCCCGAGAGAATCTTAAGCAGGTTCCACCCTCAGCACTTAAGCCCGACCTGGGGCTTGATCCCGTGACCCTGGTGTCACGATCTGATCCAAAATTAAGAGACTGAGCCACCCCACTGCCCCTCCATATGCATTTAAAAACCGTTCTTTTTGAAGTATAATTAGCATACAGCGTTATGTTAGTGTCAAGTGTACCATATAATGATTCAGCAGTCATATACATTACTCAGTGCTCATTACAGTGAGTGCACTCTTAATCCCTTTTATCTGTTTCGGCCATTACCCCACCTACCTCTCCTCCGGCAACCTTAGTCTGTGCTCTGTATTTAAATTTGATACATACTTAGTGATAGATACTTAAATGCTATTCTTCCTGCAGATGTTCCCCCGGAGCACCTAGCATAGTATATTCCATATAAAGTGCCATTAGTCAGCATGACTTATCCTTGAAAGGGACATTTGACGTGTGAAAATAACCGAAACTGATTTGGAGTCACTGCCAGCAAAGAAATGAGTCATAGCTGAATCTCCCTGGTGCTTAGAATATGATGGAATTTTTTTAGGTTTATTTATTTATTGAGAGAGAGAGAATGAGCAGGGGAGGGGCAGAGAGAGAGAGAGAGAATATCCCAAGCCGGCTCCATGCTACCAGCACAGAGCCCTTGTGGGGCTCGAACTCACAAACCTATGAGATCATGATCTGAGCTGAAATCCAGAATCAGACACTTATACGACTGAGCCAGCCAGGCAGCCCTAGAATATGATGGATTTTAATATGTGCTGAACTCATGATGTCTAAAGCAGTGAACACTTTCCGTTGGGATTATAATTGGCTTCAGAGGTCAGTCCCTAAGAGAAGGTTGAAAAATGTTTGTTTAAAAAAAAAAACAATGGTTAATTTTGGAAAATTTAAATATAGGATAAAAAGTCATTTACAATCTCATCACTTTGAAACCACCACTTGCTTATATTTTGGTGGTTTTGCTGGAGTTTTCTTTCATTTGGACCTTTTCCCCGTAGTTCTTATAATACATATAACTTCAAACATGTGTGAAGCAGTAGCAGTATTGCCAAAACAAGTATTTGGCCTCCTAGGGGGACTGCTTACCACCAGTCATTTACAAGGATCAGTTTAGATGTGCTCACACCTGTGTGGTTTTTTTTTTTCAAATGTTTGTTTATTTTTGAGAGAGAGAGAGAGAGAGACAGAGACAGAGCATGAATGGGGGCAGAAAGAGAGAGAGAGAGGGAGGTACAGAATCTGAAGCGGGCTCCAGGCTGTCAGCCTCAAAGCCTGACGCAGGGCTCGAACCCACGAACTCTGAGCTCATGACCCGAGCCGAAGTTGGACAGTTAACTGACTGAGCCACCCAGGCGCCCCCTCACACCTGTGTTTAACCATGACTTTCAATACTCTGTTGTTAGAAGGTGAAGGAGGGACTGTAAAGCATCCTCCGAACTGAGAAGGCGCTTTAGACCGGAAAACATACAGTTTTCTGGGAACTCTGTACAGTTTACACAGTTTTATTCAGGGTGACTCTGATGGGGGGACCAGGCGAGCAATGACCCAGAACTGCACAACTATTCTCTGCCGAATCCTGACATTAGGCCACAGATTTTGTAGCGGGAAGGGATGTGCAGGGAGCACTGTGCTGAATCAGAGGAACTAACGCTGGACAGACCTCATGGCCCCATCTGGGTACCAGAAGAGGAGAGATCAGAGCAAGCCTTTCCATACTCGGGTCAGGGCATAGATTAACCTCCAAGGGACCTGGAATACATACCCCGAAGGGAGGTCGTTACGTGGACGTGAGCAAGATGGAGGCCAGAGATGGAATCCGTGTTGTCAGCTCGCCTACGAGTGTGGAGTCTGGAGTCAGAGGCAGTGAATTCATTCACTCACTAAACAGATACATTTTGTGTCACTTGCTATGTGCCTGGCACTGTGCTAGCACGGGGGATAGACTGGTAAATAAGACACCTAACCTAAGGTCCCCGGTCTCAAGGAGTTTTCAGTATGGTGGGGAAGATGACAAGTATAAAGAAAAATAATTTCAGTTTGCAGTAAGCTTTGTGAAGGCAATAAGCAGGCGATGCATGTGAGAGTAGATGGGGAAGGGGCTGCTTCAGGTGGGTGGAAAGGTTTCTCTGAGGAGGTGGCATTTGGCTTCAGAGCTGAATGGTAAGAACGAGCTAGTTAGTAAGGAGCCAGGGTACAAGGCCCTGAGATGGGCAAGGATTCTGCTTGAGTGACATCTTAGCAGAGACCAGTGTGGCTAGAATTCAGTGAGCGTGGCAGCGTGCGGAGGGACGGCGCACTGCTGGAGGAGCAGCTGGAAGAGAGAATGACATGATTTCACGTAGACTTGAAAAACATAGTCTTGGGGCGCTAAGTTTGAACGGGCATTTCTCCAAAGAAGATATGGAAATGGCCAGTGAGGGCATGAAAATTTGCCCCAACAGCATTCGTCTGTAAGGAAATGCAAATCAAAACCACACTGAGATATCTACAAGAATGACCATACTGGGGCTTCTGGGTGGTTCAGTCAGTTGAGCATCCGACTTCGGCTCAGGTCATGATCTCACGGTTCGTGGGTTTGAGCCCCGCCTCAGGCTCTGTGCTGACAGCTAGCTCAGAGCCTGGAGGCTGCTTCAGATTCTGTGTCTCCCTCTCTCTCTGACCCCCCTCTGCTCATGCTGTCTCTCTCTCTCAAAAATAAATAAAACGTTAAAAAATTTTAAAAAAATAGAATGACAATACTAATAAAGGAACAATTATAAATGCTGCGTAGGACGTGGAGAATTTGGAACCCTTGTCACTGCTGGTGGAATTGTAAAGGTGTGCAGGTGCTGCGGAAAACGCTAAGGAACACATTTCCTCCAAATGTTAAATATGGGGGTGCCTGGGTGGCTCAGTGGGTTAAGCATCCGCTCTTGACTTCGGCTCAGGTTGTGATCCCAGGGTCATTGGATTGAGCCCTGCATTAGGCTCCATGCTGAATGTGGAGCCTGCTTCAGATTTTTTTTTTCTCTCTCTCTGCCCCCTCCCCTGCTTGCACTCTCCCACTGAAAAAATAAAAAAGGTCAGTCTGGATGCCTGGGTGGAGGAGAGGGGGTAGGAAGGCTTGGCAGGGGCAGAATTAGAAGCTGAGGAACCATCAGAAGTGGTTGTGGTAGCTCAGTAAGAGAGGACAGGGCTTGAGACTGGGGTGAGGACCGTGGAGGGAAGTCAGAGGAAAGAAACACGTGTTGGAGGTAGACCCCATAGGTCGGGGGATGGACATGGGGGGTGGGGGAAGGGTAGGGAAAGGCATGATGTTTCATTTTTCTCTTGAGCAGCTAGATAACTATAATAGTGCCATTAACTGGGGAAGGGACAGGTCTGGGGCGTGGGGAGGATCACATGTTCCATTTTGGAAAAACTGAGTTTGTGATGCTGGGGAGATGTCCACGTGGAGATATTCAGTAGACCGTTAAGGATGCAAGCCTGGCACACAGGGGAAGAGGGCTGGACTGTGAAGTTAAAGTTGGAGACACCAGCATAAAGAGGCGTGTAAAGCCCAGGATGATGTCACTGAGCAGGGCGTGTAGATGAAGAGAGGCCGGAGATTTTGCTGGGGTGGCCGACGAGGGGCAGGCGTGCCCATGGGGGAGCTGTCGCAGCGGAGGGCATGGCCGCTCGGGTGCTGGTGAGCAAGAGGAGAGCGGGGTGTGCATGGGATGTGGTGACGTGAGGGTCCTTGGTGACAACAGGCACTTTCCGTGCGGCAGAGGGGATGGCTCCAGGTTGCGTGGATTGAGGCAGGCACCGGAGTTGAAGAAGTGGGGCCACCTATGTATTGGGAGCAGAGAGACGGGAGGTCCCGGGGGCGGGGGCGAGGTCGTGCGTGTGCATATGTATGTTATAAGGTGGGAGAGAACAGACACGCCTGAATGAGTGGTATGGGGGGGGCGCAGGAAAAGGGGGTGTCGCAGGTCCTTGTGAAGGTAAAGCGTGGAGTCCAGGGTTTGCCTTGAGAGGAGGGAGGGAGGCAGGCCCGTTCCTCCCGTGCCGTTGAACGAGAGAAGGAAGTTCAGACACAGGCAGGCCTTTCTAGAATCCACGATGAGAAGACGGGGGGTCTCACAGCCAGAAGCCCAGGAAACGGGTCGGTGCGGTCGCTGTCCCGCGAGTGGACACGCCAGCACACGGCGGGGAAGCGCTGCCGGGCTCCTGCACCACTGCCTTGGGGTTGCGGTTATGAATTCAAGTGACAATGGCCACACTGGTTATGTGCAACAGGGGGTTCCTTGCGTGCAGGTAGAAGAAGCTGGAGAGTCGGGTTCTTTCAGGGCCTTGGTGGAGAGAGAGAAGGACGAGCGGGCGGTGGCAGGAGGGAGGGCGGGGACCAGCGGTGACAGAAGCGTGCTGAGCCTCAGGGGGCTGTTGTCTTGCCAATGGAAGGATTGAGCCAAGATGCTGGGAATGTCCTGCCGGAGGACAGCAGGCGGCGGGCGGAGTGAGGACACACTCCAGGTGTGGCCCTGGGAAGGGTGACGGGGTGGGGCAGAGGAGGAGGTGTCCGGAGGCATGCAGGGCGGACCTGGGAGGTGGGGGTCGGGTCCACACGTGTGTGCATAGTGCACGTGTACAAGTCGTGGCCCCTGCGGAGGCTGATGGGCTGGGAGGGCGGCACGAGGTGAGGGACGGCCCCTGGGCAAGTGGTAGGCGTGTGGCCGCCCGGCACAGGCGTCCCCGAGTCAGGGATCTTGAAGGAGTGTTGCTGTGTAGACGGTCAGGGGAGACCTCAGCCCAGCCCATCAAAAGATGTCGCAGGAGGCTCTTGGTCTCCAGAAAAAGATTTCAAGCACAGACGCAACGCAGCGGATGAGCAGTACAGGCCGGAAAGGGCACCGAGGCGGAAGCATGCTGTGGCGACGGGAGAGCCCCGAGCTCAAGCAGAGCTGCCCCGCCGGGGTCTGAGTTCTCTCCCTCGCCGGCGGTTGTTAGCGGCTAGCGGCGGGGCGGAACGGTCACTACTTGAGTTGGGGATTTCTTGGAAGCAGGGGGTCTCTTCCAGGAATGTGGGTTACTCACTTTTCGGTCAGGGCTCCCTTAGGGAGGAGATTTTAGCAGGGCAGAGGAGCCTGACGAAGAGGAGTACTTTGTCTGCCATCTTGGGCCTGTCTGGTTCGATCCGGTTTCTGGTGGTTTTGTTTGGAGTGCTGCCTGAACGGGGCCTGTGGCTCTCCTCACGTTGGACCAGGGCTTCCTCTCTGCTGGCCTCCAGGCCTTCTGTTAAAACCTGACCGACCACCTACTCTGGCAGGAGGAACAGTCTGGAAGCCAGGAAGGGCTTCCTCAGCTTGTGTCTCTGAAGCACGTGGGGTGTGAGGGAAAAACAGCTCTCGCTCCAGGCTCGCAGGGGAGGCAGGTTCCTCGCGGGAGGCCAGCTTTCAGTGCAGGCGGCAGGAGAGGCCCGGTACCCAAGGGACCGACCCTGCACGCGGGCGGGGACAGTGAGGTTGGCAGGGCAGCGCCAAGAGAGCCGAGTCTCGGGTCACTGGAAGGCACCGGCATTCCTGCCTGGGGACCTGGCGCTCTGACAGAGGTCGGACTCTCCCGGGACTAATTTGCCAAAGAGAAAAGGAGCCCAGGAAACCAGCCTCCCCTAGGCTCAGTTCGATGACGCTTTATGCGGATGTTTGGGACCAGATGGCTGTGTTGCTGAGGGCCTGGGGCCCCTGGGCTGTGGGGACAAGGCCCTTCCCGTCAGTTCCCCCACTGTCACCAGGGCAGAGCCAGCCCTGGGGAGTGCCGTTCCTCAGCAGAGCTAGAGGGGCCTCCCTCGCATCGTCGGGGCGCTTAGCCTGGCCGAGAGGATGAGGCCGCTCCTCTGTGTCCCCTCGGCCGGAGGCCTTGGCGGGCTCGCTCCGTCAGAGGACTTCTCCCTCGCGGGGTCCTTTACTTTGTGTGGCGTGAGCCCCCGATTCTCCCTCACGTAACTTGCTCTGCCTCCTCTTAAGGCCTCTCATCGCTTGTGCTTCCTTCTCTCAGCATTTCCCCGTGCACATCCCAGAGTGGGCGTGATTGGCCCAGCTAACCGTTTGGCTCTGGCTCTACAGAAGCGCCACACGTAGGATGCCTGTCTCTGAGTGGGTCGCAGGGCCAGACGTGATGTTGCACGTGGTGCTCAGGGCTGTGGCACAGAGCGGATGTCTCTGGCTTGGACGGCAGTGCCGGGGTGGGCGGTGGGTTTTCTGGTCACCAGTGACGGTGCAGCCCAATAAGGGCTTGACGCCTGCAGAGCAGGAGGGCAGGGTGACCAAGGCCTCGGAGACCTGGAGCTCAGGCTGACTGTCCTTCCTCTTGTCACAGCACTGACGTCTTCATCTGCACGAGCCCCATCAGGATGTACAAGTACTGTCCCTACGAGAAGGTAAGCAGCCTGCTTGGAGTGGGCCTGGCGCTCTGCCTCTTGTCACCTTTATCCTATGTGCCTCGGGTGAGGGGTGCTGGCACTCAGTACCCCCGGGGGGAAGGGCACCAACCCTCACAGCACCGCCTTCAGCAGCTCGGGCGGCCTCGTGCCTGCCTCCTCTCCCGTCATCCCTCCTGTCCCTGCCAGCAACTCCTCCCGCAAAGGCCTCCTCTCGCGACAGTCCGAAATTCTAGCACGTTCTCTGCATGTAGCCTGAGGAGGAAGCCAGCTTCTCTGGGAAGGCTGACCACCCCCATGTTAGTGAAGCATCGTTTATGAGGGGTGAGAGGAGAGAAAACGTGCCGGAGGAGCCCGCGGGGCCACCCACACCCGGATACCAGGGCTCGGGAATCCCTTCACACAGTCTCACAAAGGTGAAACGTCACACTGCGTTTTGCGACTCTCATGTCATCATCTTTATCAAAAACAACTAGAATTACATAAAACCGAGGCTTTTCTGGAAATTGGGAACCTATGGTTGCCAAACCCACAAGAAAGGTGTGTTGCCCAAGAGGTGGGCACTCTCCCCACAGGTGGGTTCATGGGGAATGGGGGTGACCGCCCCCGTCCAGGAAGGCAGGGTTAGGGGCCCAGAATCCCCCCTTCAGGGGGCTTGCTCAGCACGGATCTTCAGTCATGAGTTTTCTGAGGTGTCTCACACGGTCTCTCCTCTCTCCAACTCCGTGTTAGAAACAAAACATACAGTCCACACACCATTAAGTGCCTTGGGTGTGCGTGAAATGGAACGGGGGGAACTCACCCCTGCGGAGCAGTGACCAGTGGCGTTATGCGAGGCGCTTGGCAGTCACCGTTTCACCCGTGCTCTCGCACCCATTCCCTGGCTAGCCCCTGACTTCTCACATGAGTTTGGTTCAACCCAAGGCAGCTAAGGACTTACCATCACTAGTGTGGTTAGGACAGTTAGGACTGGACGCCTGGTCCGCTGTTTCCGGCAGAGCAGTGATCTGATGGAAGTGGATGTTCTCCAGCCCCTCCTGTGACCTTCTGGGCCAGAAACTCTCGGAGCAGCCCAGTGTGTTTTAACAGGTCCACCAAGTGCACCCGTAAGTGTGTGTCACTGTTCGCCAGAGTCAGGGTGGGCAGGGTGATTCTCGAGAAAAGGGCGGTCATTCCGGCGTTCCTGTGGATTCAGGTTCCATCTTTATGCCCACCATCCTACCTGTATAGCTTCAGCCCAGGACTGCCCTCTGACTCTGGACAACTCAAACCTGGTGTCCCCGGGCTCCTGATGTCCCCAAGTCCTCCTGTCCGTCCGTCCTGTTCAGTAAACCAGCATCGTCCACCAGCCGCTGAGGCTGAGACCCAGGGAGCCAGCTGGGGACAGCCTTCTTACCCCTCGTGCAAGGGCATCAGCAAGTTGTAGTTCCTGCTCAGGGTATCTGGCATCCGCCTACTTCTCTCCCCATCCTCCCACCTTAGCTTCTCTTCCCAGAACCACCAAGAGAGCCGTCTACACTGCTTGCTCATTTCATTTCCGCACAGAGCCAGGGAGGTCTTTCACAAAGTAGATCATGTCAGTCCCATGCTGTCAAACCTTTCAATAGTTTCCCACTGCACTTACAATAGAATTTTAAAATACGTGCATACACACACTTCGCCCCATAGCCAGCAAGGCCCCTCCCAGCCGTCTCTCCCGTCATCCTAAGTTCCTGATCGTCGATTCTCGATGGGTGCTGCATGTTCCTACTTCTCCAGCAGGCCCGGTGTTCTGGTTCGGGACCTTAAACATGCTAGGTGCTCTGCGTGCCGGGTTCTGCCTCATCCGTGAGGCCTCGCTCAGCCGCCCCGACCCCGTTTCCTGACCGTATCTAAAAGCTCGTTCTTTCTCTGCCTTGCTGTTCCATCCCTCAGCCCCTTGTTTTCTGTCTAAGCACTTGTAAGGGGTTTACGTCTTTGTGTCTTGTTGTCTGTCTATCTCCCCGCTAGACTGCAGGCCCCATGGGGGCAGCGACTGAATCTGTCTTGCTTACTTTTGGTCCCGGTGCCTGGCATGCCAAGAGCACTCAGCATCTGTTGTCGGATGAACCGATTCAACAGGCACGTATCAAACGCATCTGAGCAGTGCTTTTTGCCATTTGCTTGCTGCCTTTGCGTGCCGGGCACCGTACGTTTGCTATCAGCGCAGGAGCTCCCTCTGAAACAGAGGGCTCCTCGGATGGGAGACACGCCGGAGGCGCCGAGACGGGTGGGGCAGCTCGTCCCTGAGTCTGACGGTCGTACAGGCAGCGGGGCGTGGTCCTGAGCGTCCCAGAGCCCTTCCCCAGCAGTGCATGCCCACTGCAGAGGGCTCGGAGGATGGTCATTGCTTGGGACTCTTTCGTTGCCGTGACATCAACAGTGTCCGGCTAACTTGAAGAAAAAGAGGGTTTATTAGGAGGCTGTGGCTTTGCTTAGAGAACCGCGGGGGGATCTGAAGGAGCAGCCCATCGACAAGCCGCTGGGAGCCAGAGCCGACAGGTAGTCTCTCCTTGACAGTCACACGTGCTCGCCAAGACCACAGCCCCCTTCAGTCCCCATCCGTGGGTGTGTTTGCCCCAGATCCTCATTCCCGGGAGGGAGGTTTACCAGCTGAGCTGAGGTCACGCTCCCCGCCCTTGGTCAGGGGAGGGTGGGCATCCTGACTGACATCCCGTTAAGGCCAGGGGTCTTTGAAGACAAACATTGAGGTGCTGTTATCAGAGGAAGGGGCTCAGTAATAGTGGACAGTGGATGCCCTGACCAAAGAAAAGGGAAAAAAACAACAAAACCCTGACTACAAATCTACCGCCTGTGACAAATACTCTGTTAATATTTTGAGGGGTTTCTTTCTAGTTTCTCTTTGATGCATATTAATTTTTTTATGTTCATTTACTTTTGAGAGAGAGCTAGAGAGAGTGGGGTTGGGGCAGGGAGGAGACACAGAATCAGGAACAGGCTCCAGGCTCTGAGCTGTCATCACAGAGCCTGACCTGGGGCTTGAACCCATGAACCATGAGGTCATGACATGAACCAAAGTCCAATGCTTAACCGACTGAGCCACCCGGGTGCCCCTCCTTGATGCATATTAAATATAATACATGTGTTTTAACAAAACTTAAATCTTATGTAGTTTAGCATCCTCTTTCTACTTAATATAGTTTTAGCCTTTTTTCTGTCACCAAATATTCTTTTTTAAAATGTTTTTTATTTTATTTTATTTTTGAGAGAGAGAGAGTGTGAGAAGGCGAGGGTCAGAGAGAGAGGGAGACACAGAATCTGAAGACAGGTTCCAGGCTCTGAGATGTCAGCACAGAGCCCAATGTGGGGCTCGAACCCACAAACCATGAGATCATGACCCGAGCTGAAGTCAGACACTCAACCGACTGAGCCACCCAGGTGCCCATGTCACCAAATATTCTTGAAAAACATGATTGCTAATAGCTGAAGTCGTCTTGTAAATAAATCTTCATATGATTATGTCCATAGGATGGATTCCAGAAAATAGAATTCCTGGCTCCCATAAGGAGGGTCCCCCACCACCCACACTACAGGGAGGGTCACACCATTGGCGCTGTGCTGGCAGTGGGCAGGGGCCAGGCTGGGACACGTAGAGTCAGTCAGTGGAGGAAGTGGAACACTGAACAAAGACATGAAGACAGGAAAATGCGGAGTATGTTTGAGGAATTTTGGGTGAATTGTGTTGGCTGTTGGCCCTAGGGCCTGGCTAGGATGTGGGCTTGGGATCAGGCTGGGGTGCACGCTTACCTCCCAGCCCTCTGTTGCCATACAGCCACATTGTCACCTCCCCCACCCCACCCCCAGAAGTCAGAGGGGAAGCTGGACTGACTGTACCCTGTGAAGAGGTGAAAGTAGCTGCAGCCACCTCCTCTCCCACCATCCATGTGCCTCCCATCCCTAGTAGATGGACCCTCTGTCCTCGGCCTCCTATCCCTGGTAAATGGACTCTCTGTCCTTGGCCCCCTGAGACTGGGGGCAGAGGAGTGCTGACAAGTCTTCTGCCAGTGCCTGCAGTGGGGTGATGTCCTGTCTCAGGAAGTCAACTGAGGATGGATGTTTTTCCCTCACAGCTGTCCCAGTGGGTGCTCCAGACCCAGATGTCTCACAGAGTTTTTCCCTCCATGCCTTACCCCCATGACAGCATCAGCCTTTGGCAGCAGGAGTGGGAGTTTTCTCCTTGAGTTTATTTCCCTTGAGACCCAGTCAAAGGAAGGAAACCCAATTGCTAAGAGGTCAACCTCTTATTATACCTAGGGAGTCAGAGTTAGGTATTATTTGGGTTATCAGAATCTTCTTTCTGGCTGGATCTTGCTGACATTTTAAACCCAGACCTGATCAGGAGTAGCTAACTCATGAGTTGGTAGTACATGCAGGTATGATCCATTAACCTTCATAATAGCCCTTTGAAGTAGGTACTGCTATTATCCCCATTCTACAGATGACGACAAGAATGCCAGAAAAAAGGAAATTTGAGGCCAATATCCCTGAGTAACACAGATGCAGAATTCTTCAATAAAATATTAGCAAATCGATTTCAACAATGTATCTAAAGGATCCTATACCATGATCAAGTGGGCTTTGTTCCAGGAATGTAGGGATGGCTCAGCATATAAAAATCAATTAATGTGATACATTACATTAACAAAATAGATAAAACGTATATGATCTTCTCACTAGATGCAGAAAAAGCATTTGACAAAACTCAATATCCATTTTAATAAAAACCCTCAACAAAGCAGATATAGAGGGGATATACTTTGACTTAATAAAGGTCATGTATGACAAATTCATGGTAAATGTTATACTTAATGGTGAATAGCTGAACGCTTTTCTTCTAAGAGCAGGAACAAGACCGGATACCCACTCTTGCCACTTTTATTCAACATAATATTGGACGTCCTAGCCACAGCAATTAGGTAAGAAAAAAAATAAAAATTAGAAAGGAAGAAGTAAAACTGTCACTATTTGTACATGATATGATATTATATATAGAAAACTTTAAAGACTCCATCAGAAAACTGTTGGGACTATTTAACAAGTTTAACTAAACAAAAGTCTGTTGTATTTCTTTTCATTAATAAAGAACTATCAGAGAAATTAAGAAAACAATTTCATTCATAATTGCATCAAAAATAATAAAATACCTTGGAATAAATTTATCCAAGGAGGTGAAAGGTCTGTGTATTAAAAACTGTAAGACATTAATGAAAGACATTGAAGAAGACACAAATAAATGTAAAGATATTCTGTACTCATGAATTGGAAGAATTCATATTTTAATAATTTTCATATTATCAAGGGGTGCCTGGGTGGCTCAGTCACTTAAGTGTCTGACTCCTGGTTTAGGCTTTTAGGTCATGATCTCACGGTTTTGTGAGTTCAAGCCCTGCATCAGGTTCTGCGGTGGCAGTGTAGGGCTTACCTGGCATTCTCTCTCTCCTTCTCTTTCTACTCCTCCCTGACTCATGCTGTATCTCTCAAAATAAGTGAATAAGCTTTAAAAAATATATTCACACTATACAAAATACTGTACAGATTTTGTACAATCGATACAAAAACTCTAATGGTATTTTCCCACAGAACTGGAACAAACAATCCTAAAATTTGGAACCACAAATGATTCAGAATTCCAATAGCCACAGCACTCTTGAGAAAGAAGAACAAAGCTGGAGGCATCACACCCTCTGATTTCAAACTGTATTACAAAGCTATAGTAATCAAAACAGTATAGTACTGACATAAACTGGACACATAGATCAATGAAACAGAGTAGAGAGCTCAGAAGTAAACCCATGCATATATGGTCAATTAATTTATGATAAAGGAGCCAAGAATATATGATGGAGAAAGTACAGTCTCCAAGAAATGGTGGGAAAGTTGGATAGCCTCATGCATAAGAATGAAACTAGACCACTGTCTTACACCATACATAAAAGTTAACTCCAAATGGATTAAAGACATGAATGTAAGACTTGAAACCTTAACACATAGAAGAAAAATAGGTGGCAATCTCCTTGATATAGATCTTGGCAGTGATTTGAATATGACACCAAAACAAAGGCAACAAAAGCAAAAATAAACAAGTGATAACTACATCAAACTAAAAAGCTTCTGCACAACAAAGGAAAACGTCAACAAAATGAAAGGCAACCTCCTGAATGAGAGAAAATATTTGCAAACCATCTCTCTGATAAGGGATGATATTTAAAATACATAAAGAACTCATACAACTCGGGGCGCCTGGGTGGCTCAGTCAGTTAAGCCTCCGGCTTCGGCTCAGGTCAGATCTCATGTTCGTGAGTTCGAGCCCCGCGTCAGGCTCTGTGCTGACAGCTCAGAGCCTGGAGCCTGCTTCCGGTTCTGTGTCTCCTTCTCTCTCTGCCCCTCCCCCTCTCATGCTCTGTCTCTCTCTGTATCAAAAATAAATAAAACATTAAAAATTAAAAAGAACTACAACTCAATAAGGAAAAACAAATCCCAAGCCAAACAATCTGATTAAAATATGGGCAGAAGATCTGAAGAGACATTTTCCAAAGAAGATACACAGATGGCCAATAGGCACATGAAAAGATGCTCAACATCATTAATTACTAGGGGAATGCAAGTCAAAACCACAATGAGAGGCCATGTCACACCTGTTAGATTGGCTGTTGTCAAAAAGACAGCCAATAATGAGTGTTGCCAGGATGTAGAGAAAAGGGAGCTCTTGCACATGGTTGATGGGAATGCAAATTGGTACAACCATTCTGGAAAACAGAATGAAGATTCCTAAAGATGAAAAATAGAACTGCCATATGATCCTGCAGTTTTACTTCTGGGTATTTATTAAAAGAAACCAAAAACAGTAATTTGAAAAGATATATGCACCTCTTTGTTCATTGCAGTATTATTTATAATAGCCAAGATATGGAAACAGCCTACGTGTTCATTAATGGATAAAGATATTTAGTTACTATATACAATGAAGTGACTCGGCCATAAAGAAGAATGAAATCTTGCCGTTTGTGGCATGGATGGGCCTTGAGGGCAGTATGCCGAGAGAAATAAGTTAGATGGACAAAAACAAATACCGTATGATCTGTTTTATATGTGGAATCTAAAAACAAACCAACAAATCCTAAAAAACAGCCCAAGCTCATAAAATGCAGAGAGCAGGTAGGTCAGTGGTTATAAGAGGTGAGGGATGGGAGAAATGGGTGACCTATTTGTTTTCGTTTAAATAAATAAAATTTAAAAAACTAATGATTAAAAAAATTTTTTTTTATAAAGGGGGCTCCTGGGTGGCTCAGTTGGTTAAGTGTCCAACCTCGGCTCAGGTCATCATCTCACAGTTTCTGTGTTCGAGCCTTGCATCAGCCTCTGTGCTGACAGCTCAGAGCCTGCAGCCTGCTTCGGAATCTGGGTCTCCCTCTCTCTGCCGCCTCCCCACTCGCACTCTGTCTCTAGGTCTTTCAAAAATAAATAAAGAAAGAATCATGAGAGACTCCTTTTTAAAAAAAATTTATAACAGTTTATTGTCAAATTGATTTCCATATAACACCCAGTGCTTCTCCCCACAAGTGCCCCCTTCCATGACCATAACCCGCTTCCTCCCCCCCTCCCCCTTCAGTCCTTGGTTCATTTTCAGTATTCAGTCGTCTCTCATGATTTGTGTCCCTCGCTCTCCCCAACTCTCTTTCCCCCTTCCCCTCCCTATGGTCCTCTGTTAGGTCTCTCCTGTTAGACCTATGAGTGCAAACATATGGTATCTGTCCTTCTCCGCCTGACTTATTTCACTTAGCATGACACCCTCGAGGTCCATCCACTTTGCTACAAATGGCCATATTCATCCTTTCTCATTACCATGTAGTACTCCATTGTATATATATACTGCATCTTCTTGACCCATTCATCAGGTGATGGACATTTAGGCTCTTTCCATGATTTGGCTATTGTTGACAGTGCCGCTATGAACATTGGGGTACATGTGCTCCTATGCATCAGCACTTCTGTATCTTTTGGGTAAATCCCTAACAGTGCTATTGTAATGCCCAAGATTTCAATATCACCCCTAAAAACCAGAGACCACCAGGGAGACCGAGTCACACATGCAAAAGCAAAGGGCAGTTTTATTACAGCTTAGGCTCGCTGGGCCTAAGTTCGGGCTCACAGCCTTTACCAACGCAGTGGATCTGTGCTGAGAGCCCTGAACAAGGGCTGAGTAGGGTTTTTATGGGGTTTGGGAAGGGGGAGTTACAAGAAATTGTGACATAGGTACAGTGACCCAATCATTACCATATAACAATATTGGCAGCAACTTTAACCGTACATTTTGTTTAGAGCGTTCGTTACTTTTGGCGGGACCCAATCCCAACATTTAGGGTATCTTTGAAATTAACCAATTACACAGTGAGTTCAGCGTCTTATTCGGTGACTATCGGGTTAACTTTAACATTAGGTAACAGGGTCCTATCTAAAGTTTCTATCTGTAGGCCTCACCTTTAGGAATGTGGGGAGAGGTAGCTGGCCTTTCCTGATTGGATACCACAAGGTGGCCTTAGGTTCAGACTTTGTCCTTACACTATTGCTGGGTCATAAGGGAGTTCTATGGGTAGCTTTTTGAGGAACCTCCACACTGTTTTCCAGAGCGGCTGCACCAGTTTACATTCCCACCAACAGTGCAGGAGGGTGCCTGTTTCTCCACATCCTCACCAGCATCTATAGTCTCTTGATTTGTTCATTTTAGCCACTCTGACTGGTGTGAGATGGTACCTCAGTGTGGTTTTGATTTGAATTTCCCTGATGATGAGTGACGCTGAGCATTGTTTCATGTGCCTGTTGGCCATCTGGATGTCCTCTTTGGAGAAGTGTCTGTTCAGGTCTTCTGCCCATTTCTTCACTGGATTATTCATTTTTCGGGTATGGAGTTTAGTGAGTTCCTTGTAGATTTTGGATACTAGCCCTTTATCTGATATGCCATTTGCCACTATCTTTTCCCATTCTGTGGGTTGCCTGTTAGTTTTTTTGATTGTTTCCTTTGCTTTTCAGAAGCTTTTTATCTTGATGAGGTCCCAAATGCTTTTCTGCATTTTTGTTCTTCATTCCCTTGCCTTTGGGGATGTGTCAAGGAGGAATTTGCTGCGATTGAGGTCTAGGAGGCTTTTTCCCACTTTCTCCTCTAGGGTTTTGATGGTTTCCTGTCTCATATTCGGTCCTTCAGCCATTTTGAGTTTATTTTTGTGAATGCTGTAAGAAAGTGGTCTAATTTCATTCTTCTGCATGTTGCTGTCCAGCTCTCCCAACACCACCTGTTGAAGAGGCTGTCTTTTTTCCATTGGATACTCTTTCCTGTTTTGTCGAAGATTAATTGGCCGTACATTTGTGGGTCCAGTTGTGGGCTCTCTATTCTATTCCATTGGTCCATGTGTCTGTTTTTGTGCCAGTACCGTACTGTCTTGATGATGACAGCTTTGTAGTAGAGGCTAAAGCCCCGTTTTGGTTTTCTTCTTCAATATTACTTTGGCTATATGGGCTTTTTTGTGGTTCCATACGAATTTTAAGATAGTTTGTTCTAGCTTTGAAAGGAATGCTGGTGCAACTTTGATGGGGATTGCATTGAATGTGTAAATTGCTTTGGGTAATAATGACATTTTAACAATGTTTATTCTTCTGATCCATGAGCACGGAATGTTTTTCCATTTCTTTGTGTCTTCTTCCATTTCCTTCATAAGTCTTCCATAGTTTTCAGCATATAGGTCTCTTACATCTTTGGTTAGGTTTATTCCTAGGTATTTTATGATTTTTCGTGCGATTGTGAATGGGATCTATTTCTTGATTTCTCTTTCTGTTGCTTCATTTTTGGTGTATAAGAATGGAACCGATTTCTGTACATTGACTTTGTACCCTGCAACTTTACTGAATTCATTTATCAGTTCTAGAAGGCTTCTGGTGGAGTCGATCAGGTTTTCTGTGTAGAGTATCATGTCATCTGCAAAAAGTGAAAGTTTGACTTCTTCTTTGCCAATTCTGATGCCTTTTATTTCCTTTTGTTGTCTGATTGCTGATGCTAGGACTTCCAGCACTATGTTAAACAGCAGCGGTGAGAGAGGACACCCCTGTCATGTCCCTGATCTCAGAGGGAAAGCTCTCAGTTTTTCCCCATTGAGGATAACGTTGGCTGTGGGCTTTTCATAAATGGCTTTTATGATGTTTAAGAAAGTTCCTTCTATCCCGACTATCTCGAGGGTTTTTATTAAGAAGGGATGTTGTGTTTTGTCAAATGCTTTTTCTGCATCTACCGACAGGATCATAAGGTTTTTTCTTTCCTTTTGTTAATGTGATGGACCACATTGATGGATTTGCAAATATTGAACCAGCCCTGTAACCCACTTGATCCCACTGGATCATGATGGATAATTCTTTTTATATGCCGTTGAATTCGATTTGCTAGTATCTTGTTGAGTATTTTTGCATCCGTATTCATTAAGAATATTGGCCTGTAGTTCCCTTTTTTTGTTGGGTCTCTGCCTGGCTTAGGAACCAAAGTGATATTTGTGTAGTAGAATGAATCCGGAAGTCTTCCTTCCATTTCTATTTTTTGGAATAGCTTGCGAAGGATCGGTGTTAACTCTGCTTTACATGGAGAGACTCTTGAATACTGAAAACAAACTGAAGGCTGAAGGGGGAGGGGAAAAGGGGAAGGGAGGTGATGGTCATGGAGGAGGGCACTTGTGGGGAAGAGCACTGGGTGTTATATGGAAACCAATCTGACAATAAACTATATATAAAAATAAAATAAATAAATAAACATTTTAAGAATTAAAAAAACCTAATGGAACTGCAAGGGGAAATAGGCAAGTTCACAATTCTTGTCAGAGGCTTTAATATCCCTGTTTTAATAGCTGAGAGGAAGTAGACAAAAAAATCAGTCAGGACGTAGAAGCCTCGAGCAAGCACTGGAAACCCGCCTGAGCGTGCTGCCATTTATGTGACACCTCACACAGCAGTAGATGTACATTCTCATCCAGGGCGCACAGAATGCCTGGCGAGACAGGCCATGTTTTCCTACGGCGGATACACTAAGAGCTGCTCAGTTAATTGTATACTTCACATCGGTGGGATTCATGGTTTGTGAATTAGATCTGAAACAATTTTGGGGGCACGTGGGCGGCTCAGTCAGTATAGCATCCAACTTCAGTTCAGGTCATGATCTCCTGGTTTGAGGGTTCAAACCCCGTGTGGGGCTCTGTGCCGACAGCTCAGAGCCTGGAGCCTGCTTCGGATTCTGTGTCTCCCTCTCTCTCTGCCCCTCCCCCACTCGTGCTCTGTCTCTCTCTCTCTGTCTCTCCCTCACAAGTAAATAAACCTAAAAATTTTTAAACACAATTTTGCTGCTCAGCTGGCTGATAGTTCCCAAATCAACCTTATCCTTCTGCTTTGAGGTGGCTACTTTCTCATCTTGATAGGGTTTGTGGGCACAAATGCATAATTCTGTACAGAGTCCTGGGTCAAGCCATTTTCCCTGAATATGTTGGACTTTAGGACACCCTTTTTCATATCTGTCACTAATGTCACGGTCACTAATCTGCCAGTGATAAGGACACCTGTCATTGGTAATGGCATGTCCCCACCATCTCCCAGCGCTTGCATCCACCTCCCTGATTCGAGGATTTTCCTGGGATCTGCTTGTCAAGCAAAGCAGGACTTTTGGGGAGATTCCACCCAACATTGGAACAGCAAGGGCCACGTTCAGCCCACAGATCTTCATCTCTGAGCCGCATCTTTGCTCGTGGACCCACACGGCTCTGAGGGGGCGGGAGGTGTCAGGGAGGCACCACCCTGGGTCCTTTTTCAGCAGCCGCTCATCATCTTTACACTGGATTCCTCACTCCCACGGTGACTGGTGTCATGAGCTTGCTGTTCGTGCCCTTGGGGTCTTGAGAGATCACCTTCTTTGAAAGTCCTTCTGGTGAGTCTTTTGCTGCATATAGTTTGGATTCAGTTTCAGTCATCCTGACAGGTTCTGGTTTAGGAATGACAACACCGATTGACGCTTGGATAGCTCTACATTCATCTGCTCTGAACTCTTTTATCCCCATGTATTTTCAGGAACCGAAATTATAATCAGGTGAATAATGGGCAACGCTTTTCTTCCAAGACAGCAGCTAATAATGTGACGAAGGCTGCCTTGTCCACGCCCTGACTTACCCTCAAGATGTTCCTCAGGCGCCTGACCCCGCTGAACCCTGGCTGAACTGAGGGTCCCACTTTCACCTTTGGATCTGCGACCCCACCTGTGAGCTTCTCGGCTCATTTCTCTGGGACTTGGTTTCCTTATCAGTACAGTTGTAGCAATTCCTTCCACAGGCATTATTATTTTCATTAAAGTTTATTTGTTTTGAGAGAGATGGAGAGAGGCAGAGAGTGAGGGAGAGACAATTCCAAGCAGGCTCCGCACTGTCAGCACAGAACCCCACGCGGGGCTCGAACTCATGAATTGTGAGATCATGGCCTGAGCCGAAACCAAGAGCCAAATGCTTAACCGACTGGGCCACCCAGGCGCCCCTATTCTATAGTCATTATTAAAGAGAATTGAGTGGTAATCATATTGCAATATATAAATGTGTCAAGTCCATGCATTATACACTTTAAGGCTGTATAATGTTACCATGTCAATTATATCTCAGTAAATGTAAAATCAAAAGAAGTTGAAGAAGAAATTTACATGAACCACCTGGCACTGTGCTTGCCCGCAGTAAATGTCACACCTTTGTTTCTCTCTGTCCCCAAATTCTCCTGCCCCGCAGTGAAGGAAGAATGAACTTCAACACACTTTTCTCAAACCAGCAAGCCTGGACAATTCGATGGTTGATTAGTTTTTCTGCTTTCTTGGATCCAGGAAAAATAAGTTTTATATAAAGTTGCCTAAACAGTTTAATTACAACTATGTTTGAAAAGTAGTAAATAAAGGGGCACCTGGGTGGCTCAGTCAGTTGAACGCCAGCTCTTGATTTCAGCTCAGGCCATGATCCCAGGGTCCTGGGATCAAGTCCTGCTTTGGGGACCATGCTTAACATGGAGCCTCCTTAAGATTCTCTCTCTCTCTCTCTCTCTCTCTCTCTCCCCCCTCCCCGACTTTGCCCCTCTCCCCTGCTTTCGCGTGCCTTCTCTATCTCTAAAAAAGAGAGTAAATTAAAAAAAGGTAAGGAATAACTATGAGTGTTTTTCTCTAGCGTTCCTTGATTTTCCAAATTTTCTTTGATAAGTCGTTATTTTTGCAATAAAAATGCAAATGCCTTTTTGGTCAGCATTCATTCAGCAAACATTTTCTGAGCAATCTGCTGCAGTCGCTTACAAAATGCCCCATTCCTGTGTGCAGGAGCTGGTGACGGCGTGGTAGGAGGAGGGGAGGTTATCACTGTGTGTCACAGGCTCTGTGGCTCACCCAGGAGGAGAAAGCCAGAGCCAGCTTCTTGGGCAAAGTAAGAATTGAGTGATGGGGGTGAGACAGAGAAGTGGGAGAGCGAGTTCTGAGTGGCAGGAATAGCATGTGCAAAGGCCAAGAGGCAGTGCAGGGACCTTGATGAGGGCGTGGGGGGTGAGGATGGGGAGGCATGAGAGGGCGACGGTGCGTGGGGGGTCCGAATGGGAGGGGAGAGGCTAGGGATGAGACTGAACAGGCCGGCAGCGCCTTCGGGAATCAGGAGGCGCTACTTCAGGCTGCAGGCACTGAGAGGCTTTTGAAGGATTTGTAACAAAGCGTTCCTAAGTCCCAGCAGCACTGCAGGGGCCCCACCGGTGGAGGCCACGCAGAGCCGGCTGCCCTGATCCAGACCGGACGTCAGGAGGGCCTAAACCAAGACCCAAATGGACTTAATTGTTTCCATGGGGGTGACTTGAAAGAGTTTTTACGCCTCCGGCAAACAGTGAGCACCCTATAGAAAAATGGGCTATGGATGTGAATAGAAAGTTCCCTGAAAGCAAAAAACTACAGTGAACGTATGCATGGAACACTTAACTTTATTAGTTACTACACTTGAAGTGATTTCTTCCCTATAAGGGACAATGATTAGAAAGTTGGGTAAATGTTTGCCTTTTCATATATGGCTGCTGGAAATCGACCTAAATTGGCAGTTTAGCAGAAATCTCAGATGCCTTAAGATTGACTTCGTTGCTATTTTTTTGCATTAGGTTTATTAAGATATAACTTAAACTCAACAAATATACCTCCGTGAAGGATAATCACCAGCCCAACCAAGACAGAGGACACTTCAGCACTAAAATGGTTCCTCGTGGGCCCAGTCAGGGGCGGGGGGGGGGGCACACTGTTGTGAGTTTTGCTTTTAGGAGTGTTACCGGCTTCTCACAGTAAAGCTCAGAAAAAACATCCCCTTGTGCTTCTGGTAGGACGAGGGAAAAGTAAGCATTTTGAAAGATGCCAGAATATTCTATTCTTCCTAACAAGGCCTGTACCAAAGCCTGTGTTGCTGGGGTTTTATCAGAGCTTAACTGACCCAGGAAAGAGAAATCCTCAACTCCCGCCCACTCAGCTATCCTGTCCCGCTGAAGAGGGGGAAAGACTGTCATGCACTGATGAGGCCCGCAGCCCAGGGACATGGGCCCGTCATCGTGGGACGAGAGAAGGCTGCCCAGCGGCACCCAGGCCTCACCACCACCTCAGTAGGGGCCTGTTTACTGCAGTTCCTTTTACCCCTTTTACATGAGCATGGCTTCCAGCAAAAAGTTACAAGGAATACTAAAAGGCAAAAAACACAGTTTGAAGAGAGAGTGAACAATCCTACGAATAAAAAAGAAATGCTTGAGCTCAAGACCCTGTAAGAGAAATGAAGCGTGCCTTCGGTGGGCTCATTCGGTAGACTGGACACAGCCGAGGAAGGAGGGTCCAAGCTGGAGGAGAGCCCGTAGAGACTTTGAAACTAAGATGCAAAGAGGAAAACAAACAAACAAAAACTAAACCCCCAGAATATCCAAGAACCAGGACATAACTACAAAAGGTGTAACATACATTTAATAGGAATAGAGAAGGAGAAGCAAGAGGCGGGAACAGCACATCTGAAGCTATAATGACTGGAAAATTTTACCAAATTAATACCAGACACCAAGCCACAGATCCAGGAAACTTAGAGAATACCAAGCAAGATAAATGGGAAAAAACAGAACAAAACAAAACAACAAACCCACACTTAGGCATGTCATATTCAAATTACAGAAAATCAAAGGTGAGCATAAAGCCTTGAAAGAAATCAGAGGGGAAAAAAACAACACCACCATCCTCCTGTAAGGGGTCAAGAGAATAAGAATTCTATCTGATTTCTCCTCAGAAACCATGTGATAAGAAGAGAGTAGAGGGAAATCTTTATTTTTTTTTAATGTTTATTTATTATTGAGAGACAAAGAGACAGAGCTTGAGTGGGGGAGGGGCAGAGAGAGAGGGACACACAGAATCCAAAGCAGGCTCCAGGCTCTGAGCAGTCAGCACAGAGCCTGACGCAGGGCTCAAACTCACAAACTTAGAGATCATGACCTGAACCGAAGTCAGACGTTTAACTGACTGAGCCACCCAGGCACCCCTGTTACCCATTTTTAAGACTTACTATACAGGGGCACCTGGGTGGCTCAGTCAGTTAAGCATCTGACTTCAGCTCAGGTCATGATCTTGCAGTTCGTGGGTTCAAGCCATGATCTCGTGGTTCGTGGGTTCAAGCCCTGCATATCTGGGTCTGTGATGACAGCTCAGAGCCTGGAGCCTGCTTTGGATCCTGAGTCTCCATCTCTCTCTGCCCCTCCCCCCCACTTCTGCTGTTTCTCTTTCATCAAAAATGAATAAACGTTAAAAAAAATTTTTTTTTCTTCAGATACAGGACCTACTATACAGATACAGGAATTGAGACAAAATGGTATTGATGGAAGAAGAGACAAATAGATCAGTGGAAGAGAAGAGAGAGCCCAGAAATAGCCTGACATAGATGTAGCCAACTGATTTTTGTCAAAGCAGCAAAGACGATGCCATGGTGTGAAGGTAGACTTTTCAGCAAATGGTGCTAGAACAAGGGGACGTCCACAGGGGAAAAAATCTGTACAGAGACCTGACGCCCTTCATAGAAATCAGAATAGATCAGAGTTCCAAATGTGGAATTTAAATCTGTGAAGCTCTTGGAATATAAATAACATAGGAGAAAGTCTAGATGACCTTGGATAGGATGATGACTTTTTAAATACAACACCAAAGGAACCACTCATGAAAGAAACAGTTGGTAAGCTGAGCTTTATTAAAATGAAAAAGTTCTGCTCTGCAAAAGGCAATGTCAAGAGAATGAGAAGACAGGCCACAGACTGAGAAAATGGGCCGCCTGGGTGGCTCAGTTGGTTAAGTGGCCCGCTTCGGCTCAGGTCATGATCTCACAGTTCATGGGTTCAAGCCCCGCATCATGCTCTGTGCTGACTGCTCAGTCTGGAGCCTGCTTTGGATTCTGTGTCTCCCTTCCTCCCTGCCCCCCTCACACACAGTCTGTCTCTCGGGGGAAAAAAAACATTAAAAAAATGTAAAGCCGTAATACTTTCGAGACTCACCTGTGTTGTTGCATGCATCAGGACTTCCTTTCTGCTGCAGAACATAACTTTGCTCTATGGCTGTATCATCATTTGTTTCTCCATGTGCCAGGTGATGGACATTTGGGATGTTCCTAGCTTTTGACTTTTGTGAATAAATTTCCTGTAAGCAGTCATGTCTACATCTTTGGGTAGACATACGCTTTCATTTCTCTAGGGCAGATACTGAGAGTAGGATTGTCTGGGTTGTATGGTAGGTGCCTGTTTCGCCGTCAAAGTAACTGTCGAACTATCTTTAAAAATGGCTGTCCCATCTTGCATTCCCACCAGCAATCCCATAGGATGTCTAGTTGCTTTACATTCTTTTTTTTTTTTAACTTTTAATTTATTTTTGAGAGAGAGAGAGAGAGAGAGCAGGGGAGGGGAGAGAGATGGGGAGACATGGAATCTGAAGCAGGCTCCAGGCTCTGAGTGCTCAGCACAGAGCTCGTTGTGGGGCTCGAACCCACGAACCGTGAGATCATGACCTGAGCCAAAACCAAGTCTCAGACACTTAACTGACTGAGCCACCCAGGCGCCCCTCAATCTTTTAAAATTCCCGTTGTTCTAGTAGATTCCTAGTGATACTTCTCTGCGGTTTTGATCTGTGTTTCCCTAGTGACTAATGATGTTGAGCGCCTCTCCGGGGCTTATTTGACCCCTATACACCTCCTTTGATAAAGTGTTTACATTGTTTGACTGATTTTTCGTTGGGCTCTTTGTCTTCATCTGAGTCGTGGACCTTCTTTGTATATTCTAGATACAACTCCTTTATCAGATCGTGGGGTCCACAAATATTTTCTCCCGGTCTGGGGCTTGTCTTTTCCTTTTCTTAACCATGGCTTTGGAAGAGCAGTGTTTATAGTTTTAGGCTTTATGTTTAGGTTATGGCCCATGTCAAGTTACTTTTTATATATAGTAAGAGTTAAAAATAGAAGTTTTTGTGTTTTGGGTGTTTTTGTTTTTTGTGTTGTTTTTTCCTTTTTTGGCCCGTGGATGCCTAGTTTTTCCTCTCTTTGAAAGCCTGCCCTTCCTCTGTTGAATTACCTTGGTGCCTTTCGGTCTATTCTTAAATGTATCTGTGTCTCATCTAAATATCTGTCCTCCTGTGACTACCTCTCTTGGTTACTATAATTTTAGGTAACTCTTGAAAACAGTGTGAGTTCTCCAACTTTATTCTCCATTTAAAGCATTTCTGTCTATTCTAGGTCCCTTCTATTTCTCTACACATTTTAGACTAGCTGTCAATTTCTACAAAAAGCCTGGTGGGAATTTGATTGAATTGCATCTTCTCAGTGGAGGCTAACGACACTGAGTCTGCTCATCTGTGAACAGTCATACGTGTCACTCATACAAAATGACAATTCCTTTAGATCTTTGAAATTTCCCTCAGGAATATTTTGTATTTTTTCATCATGTGGGTCTTGCACGCATTTTATTAAATTTATTCCTGTTTTGTGTTTTTTGTTTTTGTGGGTTTTTTTGTTTGTTTTTGCATAAAGCCTGTCCTTATTTTTAAAGTACTTTTTTTTTTTAATGTTTGAAGATTGTGGCAAAGGGCACATAACATACATTTTGCCATCTGAACTATTTGTAAATTCAGAGTCAACCTATTTCATGTTTATTTTTGGTGCTATTGTAAAGGTACTGTTTCTTTCATTTCAATATCCAAATGTATAGAAATACAAGTGATTTTTGCGTATTGATCTTGTATCCTGCCATTTTCCTAAACTTCTTCATTTGAGTAGCTTTTTTACATGGAATTTAGGGCTGTCAAATTTTAACTAAAATAACATTTCATAACTATTTACTATGTGTCAGGCATTACTCTGTGTCCTACATAGATTTGATATAATCATATCAACAACATTACGAAGACACCGGTCTTAGAAGTTAGTGGTTTGTTTAAGTCCTGTGGCTCGGACTCATGAGACCCACAGGAGAGGAGGGATGAGACGAGAAGCTGGCACCCTCCGTGCAGCTGCCTCGGACGAGCACTTTCTGTGCACGAGGCACGGTACTAAGACTTTTATATACATTCTCCCATTTAATCCCCAAAGGAGTCCCATGAGGTAATACTGCCATTACCTCTGCTTTTCCATGGGTGGTCTGGGCAACTTGCTGCCCCTCCCCTGCTCTCTCTCTCTCTCTTTGAGAAATAAATAAACATTAAAAAAATTTTTTTTAAAGATAATGGGTGATGACAGGTTGCGTGGGCGGCTCAGTCGGTTGAGTGTCTGACTTCAGCTCAGGTCATGATCTCACGGTTCATGACAGCACAGAGCCTGCTTTGAATCCTCTGTCTCCCCTCCCCTGCCTCCCCATCAAAAATAAATAAACATTAAAAAACAAAGGTGCAGGAGGCCTTCATAGCGTAAGTGTTGGGTTGAGTAGGCCAGGCATGTGCGGGCTTGGAGCTGGGGTGCGGGCAGTCTGGGCTTGAGCCAGGGCTCCGCTGCTCTCGAGCTAAGGGGGCATGGACAAGTCCCACCATCGCCCTGAGTAAGTCTCCTCTGCTGCCACTGGGATCATCACATGTCCTTGACGGCGGCCCTCCCCCCTGGAAAAAGCCTGGCTGTGCCCCAGCTGCGTCTGTGCCCGGGCCCGACGCCCCCTCCTCCCCCCTTCCCTGTTTGTGTTCTAGTACGCCTGGGTGGAGAAGCACTTTGGCCCCGAATTTCTGGATCAGATCGTGCTGGCCACAGACAAGACCGTGGTCTCTGCCGACCTCCTCATAGACGACCGGCCAGACATCACAGGCAAGTGGCCTGCCGCAGGTGAGGAGCGAGTGTGGAGAGCAGAGAGCCGGGGGGCCGAGAGCCTGCAGGGCTGAGGAGTCCCCACCGAGTCACCAGGGCTGCGTTAGGCCTTCAGCTCCAGGCGTGCCTGCCGGAACGCAAGGTTATTGTCAGCATCCAGGAGCATGTGGCCTTGGAAGGGGGCCCTCTGGGAGTCCGGAGAAGCGGGTCCCTGCTCCTGGAGTAACTCATCGGATGAGTCCCTTCATACCTCGAAGGCCTGCCTCACTCATAAAATGAGGACCAGGCTGGCCTCCAAGCGTTTTTTTAGCAGCAAAGCCATTTTTTACCCCAAGAGGAATGTGGACTGAACCTACCTTGGAAAACAGAAAAGCCAACAGAAAAGTGTAATGTGTTTAGTTGAAGGTGCTTTGGGAGCTGCATTCTTCCCTTTTGCTTATGGGTGACTCCCTCCCAACAATCAACAAACAGACGTTACCCTACCTCAGAGAGGAGAGCGAAATCAGCGCACCCAACGGGCAGGAAGGCTGCGCTGCAGCGAGTCTAGGAACTCACAGGCCGGAATCCAGCTGCTGTATCTCCTGACTGCCCTGCGGGGCTGTGCACTCAGGCAGGCTCTCCTGGGAGGCCGCAGGCTTTCAGGGTTAAATCCTATTCTTTGGGACACCTCAGCCAGAGAGTACAGAATATTGCTTCTCTCATGGCTTTTGGAGCTCGGGAAGCACACCCATCTCCACACCGCTCCCAGTGTGTGCAGGGGGTGGGCTTCCTGTGTGCGCCCACCCCGACCTCCCAAACCCAGTGCTTCCGCAAGGAGCGTCAGGGCGCATGAGGGCGGCGGGCAGCTTCTGTCTCCAACCAGGGGAGCAGGGGGGAGGCCTGTGCAGGAAGAGCAGGGAGTCAGGCCGGAACCTGAGGGGCAGGATCAGCACCAGAGGGCCGGTGCCGACAGGTGGACTTGAGGGACTGAAGGTTACCCGTGGTCACCTGGTGGTAAGCTGCAGGACCAGCACTGGCCAGTGCGGGAGAGGGGAAGGGCAGGGTGGTGGCAGGGCTCAGCTCTGACAGAGGCCATGGTGACACTGACCAGGGAAGCCACTGTTTGCTCTGTGTCCCCTGGGGGCCATTCCAGGTGCTGCTGCATGTGGGCCATCTCATTAAACCCTCGAACCCCCCCACCCCCCCCATGAGCCGGGTGCTGGCGCATCAGCACTTGGCCGACGGGGAAGCCGGGTCTCAGGCCCCCTGTCTGTGCGGGCCTCCCGGCGCTGGCCTCAAGTGCTGCTTTCCCGCCCACAGGGGCCGAGCCGCACCCCAGCTGGGAGCACGTCCTCTTCACGGCCTGCCACAACCGGCACGTGCAGCTGCAGCCCCCCAGCCGCAGGCTGCACTCGTGGGCGGATGACTGGAAGGCCGTTCTGGACAGCAAGCGGCCCCGCTGAGCTGGACTGTGTTCTGGGCGCCTCCGAGGGGGCCCCCGGCCTCAGGGCTCCCAGCTCAGGGCGCCGGGGGCTCGTGCTCTGGCCCAGGGGCTCTTTCTTGAATGTCCCAGGCCCACTGCATGTGGCCCCCCGTTCCCCAGCCCTGCCAGGCCTTAAACTGATCTTGGAGCAGGGCTGGCCCCAGGGCCCTGGACAAGCAAGTGCACCCGGGGGGTGCAGACTGGCCTCAGGCCACGGCCGGGCTGCCCGGAGCTCAGGGCTCCAGACCGGAAGGAGCCGAGGGTCCAGCAGGCCTCCCCCACCCTCAGGGAAGCCCCCCCCCCCAGGTCTGTGGCCCATGGGTGAGGGCGCTGGCAGTGAGGTGCTTCCAGAGCGAGAGGGCCTGAGCCCTCATTCTGAGCTGCAGCCCCTTCCCTGCCTGCCCATCTGGTCCCCGTCCCCCTAGGGACCCAGCGTGGATTCAGCAAACGCCAGAATTCCAGGTCACACCGGTCTTCAGGCACCACCCCCTGACCTGCCTTTGACCAGCTCAGAGATTCCCTGTCCTCCGGCCGGGGCCCTGCTCGGCCGGCGAGGCTGCCCGGCGGAGTCAGCAGCCGGAACGTCTGTTGAAGGCCTGGAAAATAAATGCTGTTCACGTGTCGCTTGAGGATGTGGCCGCCTCTAGCCCTTGCCCTGCGGTCCCCTGGCATCTGCCCCCAGCTGCACATCTGGGGGGGTCGCCCCCACACTGAGGAGGAGCCTGAGGAGCCTCCCCGCCCGTCGCCACGGGTGCTGCTGCGCAGGACCACGGAGGGCTGGGCAGAGGGAGGAGCTGGCGGCCATCGCAGTCCCCTAGTAGGCCCTCCACCGCGCTGACTGGTCCCCTCCTCGTGCCCCCATTCTCCAGTTCAGAGCAGGGTCCCCCACTCTCTGCTCCTCTCCCACTCCACCTCCTAAGGAGATCCCAGCAGCCCTGTGGGGAGGGGGCAGGGCGATGTTAGAGCCTCAGGGACCAGCAGTCACGTCCCCAGGCTTTCTTGAAGGCCTTCCCTCCCCCCCCCGCCCCCTCCACTTGCTGCTCCCCATCACTGCCCTGGTTGTCCCATCTCTGGGGCCTCCTGACACGGCCGCCTGGCGACAAGCACACCTGGGCTGCCCCAGGAGGAAGGGTCAAGGAGTCAAGGTGAGGGAAAGTTCCTGAAGCTCGGCCAGCCTGAGCTTCTTGGCTTTCTGGCTCTCAGGGCCTCAGCAGCGTGGGCGTCCAGATGAGGCAGGAAGGACTCCGCTTGGTCAAAGGCAGTCTCCCGCTCCTCGCCGGCTGTTTCCCTCTGGGGGGGGCTCTGTAGGTCCTGACAAGGAGTGTTTTTGGGGTTGAGTCACCTGATCCATAGGCCACCTGGCCCCAGCAGGGCAGGGTCCAGAGGAGTCTTGACCCTCCCAGCCTGTGGCTCTGGAAGGAAGGGAGACCCTGGAGGGCCGGCCCCCTGGCTGCTCCCAGAGACCCTCTGTGGCTGCCCATGGAGATGGCCACTAAGGGCCAGGAGACCATGTCACCTGCATGATATACTTTCTTCCTGGGCCCATTTCCTGGGCCCTCCACCCACCGGGCCCTCACACCCTCTTTCCAGAGCCTCCCTTGCGTAGTCACCATGCTTAGATTCACCGGGACCCTGTATCTTGGGACTGGCAGGCCTCACAGCCTCTGGCCTGGTGAGACCTGCGCCCTCCCCGGACTTGACCTTTTGACTGGGAGGATGGCCCACAGACCGAGTACCTGCTGCTCGAGGGGTTGGTGCCGGCACAAGGCCACAGCCGGCCTGGCGCCCTCCAAAAACAAGCCACTTGGCTCATTTCTATCTTGGGGCCTCATTCTGCTTATGATGGAGACTAAATCCCACCAGGGTTTCCTCAGACACATCTGGTTCCTCCCCAGGGAATGTCCCAGCATGGGGAGGGAGGGGTGTGGGGGCCCGTGGTGGGGCGGCGGGGTGTGCAGATGTGGGGGCCTCCTCTCTTCACATCGTGGTGGCCGTGGTGAAGGGAACCAAGGGGTTCCTCGTCCTCTTGCTGGTGCCCGCACTGCTGGGATGGCCTGTCCCCCGCGTCTGGTGGACGGGGCCCCTCCGCCACAGACTGTGCTCCGCTGGCGGGCAGTGAGCCCCCTTTGCCTGCCTGCCTCCTGCTGTTGTTTCCTCCCGAGCTGAGCTCCTGGCCCCTGGTGACCCGCAGGGAGTATCAGGGCCCCGGGTGTAAGCCGGGCGGGGCGGGGGGGGGGGGGGGCCAGGCGCTCCGCCCCTCGTCTCTGCCGGCCCTCCCTGGCCATCTTCAGCACGTCGTCTTCAGCGGGCTGGCTCTTCCGGAGCCTCTCCTTCGGGACTGATGGCCACCATGAGTGTACAAACTGCAAAGCGACGGATTGCTGAGTTTGTTCCCTGCTCATCTAGGATCCCTCGGCCTGAGGAGCAGCTGCCTCAGCTGCCTGATTTGCTGAAAGGAGAAAAAGAGAACTGCAGCCGCAAGGATGTTTCAGTCAGTGTTCTGGAATGTGGTCCCACCAGATCCAGATCTCACTGTGATCACCCAAGCCAAGGAGAGGCCTGGGGCTGCGGGAGCGAGGGCCGTGGGGTCCTGGGCAGCCTGAGGGCCCGGACAGGCCCCTTCCAGCAGGCAGCGTTGGCTGAGGTCTGAGAAGAGAGGAGAGCCCTCCTGACTGACGGAATTGCTGTGCAGAGGGCCTGGGGCTGGAAGGGGCTGCTGAGGAGCGTAGGAGGGAAGCCGCAGCAGAACTGGAACCTGGAGGAGCGCAGGGAGGTGGGAGGCGGAGCCTGGGCAGGGAGCCAGCATGGAGGCGCTGCCTGTCCTGTGGCCGCCACCCTGCCGGGGTCTCCCGTCACTGCCCTCATTGTGCTGGGAGGGAGGGACAGCTGCAGCCGCCGATGCAGAGGCCAGGACTTCACGGCTTCATGACTTCCCTCCCTCCCTCCCTCATTTCCTTCCTCTTTCCGGTCCATCCTCCTTCCCTTCCTTCCTTCCTTCCTTCCTTCCTTCCTTCCTTCCTTCCTTCCTTCCCCAGCACCATTCAATGAACTTCAGAAAAGGAAGTCCACCTCCTGGTAGCAAAGCCAGGCTTGTCCTGCCCTGAGATGAGGTGGCGCAGCAGCGTGGTCCCTTGCCATCTTCACTGGCTGGCCTCCACATGCCTCAGCTCTTGTTAGGAGTGGAGGTTTACCCCTTTGATGATGTTGGAAATAAGACCAGAGCCCCGAGAAGGAGCCAGGGCCTCCAGCTTAGCCAGGGGTCTGAGGCAGAAAGAGTTGGTATAGTTTCTCTACTCGCCTGGGTCACGGTTTCCCCGTGGGACCCATTCCGACATCATAACCTCACTAGGTCATTTCCGGAGTGACTCTGTGCTCCAGATGCTGGGGAGCGCGTTCTGAGGCCTCATAACCAGCCTCTTGCGGTCACTCCCACGTAACCGATGGGGCTGTGGTCTCAGCAGAGCCAGGTGTCCCGACCGAGGGCATGCCAGGTCCGTGATGCCAGCAGGATTTTAGCCCAGGCAGGTACGTGCTCGGGTTTGTGACCTCTACACAATACTGTCATCCGATCCAGAATTTCCCAAGGGCTCAGGTATTCATGGTTAAAGCCAAATCAGTGCTTAAGGGACCGACCTCCATCTGAGGATGAGTATTCAGGTGCTTAGCGTGCAGCAGGCCCGCGGGCAGAGAAGGGTAAGGTCAAAACTGTAATTCCTAGAAGCGGGAGGAGTTGGCTGAATTGGCCCTCAGTGACAGGCTGAGGAGAGGGGCATAGGAGGGGGGAGGAGGAGGAGGAGGAGAGGGAAGCTCACGGATTCTCCTGCAGGCCAGGCAGAGGGACGGATATGACAGAGGGCATGCATGACACTTAGTATACCACCTCCTGTCCCCTCGATTTGCCAGCATCCTGGCAGACATGTTGTCTAGAACAGGAGACCGTGGGGTGAGCAAGAAGGAGGAGATGGCCTGGGTAAGTCCCCACTAGGGAGAAAGTGGCCTGCAGGTACTGTGCTGAGGGACCTCAGCTAGAGGGAGAATGAGAAGATTCCGGAGGGGGGACCCCCATCCTCTCCAAAGTGTGTGTGTCAGGGGTGTGAGGGAGACGATAGAAATTCCAGCAGCGACCCCAGCCGGCTGAGGAAGCTAGTTTCCAAAGAGGAGGAGCTACTGAGAAGGCGGGACCGAGATGGTCCCCAAGATCCTGGCTCTCCCTGTAGCACGGAAAGGAATGAATTCACAGTCCCTGCAGGCCTGCTGTGGGGAGTGCACAAGAGGCAGGAGGCCCCTCCTGCGAGATCATTAGTGGATACCAAGGAGGGGCAAAGTGGCCCGGGGGCTGAAGGTTGCAGAGACCACCCAACCTGGCTGGGCCTGGAGCAGACCCTTGTTACCCCTGAAGCAGGGGCTCAGCTGTGCAAGCAGGTAGGGTGCGCCTCATGGCCTGAAGTCAAGACACATGAGCCATGGCCTGTGCTTCAAGCAGAAGCCAGTTCTGGGATCCAGCTGTCCTCTCACCAGGGATGGAAATGAGGGATCCCCTATGAAGAGCAAGCGGGGATGGCAGCCCCTCCAGTGAGTGGGGACTTAGGAATTAAATGCTTCTAGAAAGAGCCTGAGTCAGGGAAACCTAACCAAGGATGTAAAAGACCTATATGATGAAAACTATAGAAAACTTATGAAAGAGATTGAAGAAGACACCAAGAAATGGAAAAACATTCCCTGTTCATGGATTGGAAGAATAAACATTGTGAAAATGTCATTACTACCCAAAGCAATCTACACATTCAAAGCAATCCCCATCAAAATTGCACCAGCATTCTTCTCAAAGCTAGAACAAACTATCCTCAAATTCATATGGAACCACAAAGGACCCCAAAAAGCTAAAGTAATACTGAAGAACAAAACCAAAACGGGAGGCATCACAATCCCAGACTTTAGCCTCTACTACAAAGCTGTCATCATCAAGACAGTATGGTTTTGGCACAAAAACAGACACATGGACCAATGGAATAGAATAGCCCAGAACTGGACCCACAAGTGTACGGCCAATTAATCTTTGACAAAGCAGGAAACAGTATCCAATGGAAAAAGACAGCCTCTTCAACAGGTGGTGCTGGGAGAACTGGACAGCAACATGGAAAAGAATGAAACTTGACCACTTTCTTACACCATACACAAACATAAACTCAAAATGGATGAAGGACCTGAATGTGAGACAGGAAACCATCAAAACCCTCGAGGAGAAAGTAGGAAACAACCTCCTTGACCTCACCGCAGCAATTTCCTCCTCGACACATCCCCAAAGGCAAGGGAAATGAAAGCAAAAATGAACTACTGGGACCTCATCAAGATAAAAGGCTTCTGCACTGCAAAGGAAACAATCAAGAAAACTAATAGGCAACTGACAGAATGGGAAAAGATCGTTGCAAATGACATATCAGATAAAGGGCTAGTATCCAAAATCCACAAGGAACTCACTAAACTCCACACCCAAAAAACAAATAACCCAGTGAAGAAATGGGCAGAAGACATGAACAGACACTTCTCCAAAGAGGACATCCAGATGGCCTACAGGCACATGAATGATGCTCAACATCACTCATCATCAGGGAAACACAAATCAAAACCACACTGAGATACCACTTCACGCCAGTCAGAGTGGCTAAAATGAACAAATCAAGAGACTATAGATGCGGCGAGGGTGTGGAGAGACGGGCACCCTCCTACACTGTTGGTGGGAATGTAAACTGATGCAGTCGCTCTGGAAAACGGTGTGGAGGCTCCTCAAAAAACAATCCATAGAACTCCCCTATGACCCAGCAATAGCACTGCTAGGGATTTACCCAAAGGATACAGAAGTGCTGATGCATAGGGGCACATGTACCCCAATGTTCATAGCGGCACTTTCTACAATAGCCAAATCATGGAAGACCCCTAAATGTCCATCACCTGATGAATGGGTCAAGAAGATGTGGTATATATACACAATGGAGTACTACATGGCAATGAGAAAGAATGAAATCTGGCCATTTGTAGCAAAGTGGATGGACCTCGAGGGTGTCATGCTAAGCGAAATAAGTCAGGTGGAGAAGGACAGATACCATATGTTTGCACTCATAGGTCTAACAGGAGAAACCTAACAGAGGACCATAGGGAGGGGAAGGGGGGAAGAGGGACGCAAAACTTGAGAGACTATTGAATACCGAAAACGAACTGAGGGTTGAAGGGGAAGGGGGAGGTGGTGGTGATGGAGGAGGGCACTTGTGGGGAAGAGCACTGGGTGTTATATGGAAACCAATTTGACAACAAACTATTAAAAAAAAGAAGAAGAAAGAAAGAGCCTGAGTCAGATACCAAAGAAGACCATTTTAGGTGGAAAAATCTGACTTAGCTTTAACTGGCAATTAAAAAAATAGTTATCAGTTATAGTTAACAACAGACATGTATCTGCATATCTGTAGAGCGTTAGCTTACCTATATTTGGTTTTCCCCACAACCTTCCCAGGAGGCCAGGCTCACAGAGTTTAGTTAGTTGACAAGCCCTGGGCCACCGGGTGAGGAGACGTGGGCTCTGAACTCAGCTCCCAGAATCTGCTGGGAAGAGCCAGAAGGCAGCCTGGCAGTGGGAGGGACTGGGAACAGGGAGTCTGGAGAGGGGATCTGCCACCAGCTGCTGGGGGACCTCCGAAAGCCACTTTTCTCTGAGCCTGTTACCAGAGCTGGTCAACCCCCATGATTCCATGAGATGGCGTTGCAGGAAATAGGGACATTTACTCCACGGTGTTTCTGCTTCTTGGAGGAAACTGAGCTGGTGAGCTCGGTGGTGGGGAGCCCCCACTGGGGTAGGTGAGGTGGGCTTTGGAGGCCATGGGAACAAGGGGTGGTTTTCCTGACTTGGCCACCAGGTGGCAGCACAGCGCACTCATGAAATTGCCTGTGTTTTGTGCGTGGGGAGAGGGGCCGACAGGACACTAGTGATTAGTGAGTACACAGGAAACTTCAGGGAAAGAAGAAGGAAGGGCCAAATTCCCGAAGCTCCATTCTGGCCCTCCTGGACCAGCACTTCTGGCCCCTACCTCCTTCCTCCCGAGCTGCCAAGGACAGGTGGGGCCCTGGTGTCAAACACGACGATGACCGTGTCCAGCCTGCCTGGTGGGCAGGAAACCTTGACTCTAGCCCTTTATAGACGAAGCTGGGGCTGTGACAAAATGGCTCTTAGGGATAGAAACGAATAGAAACGGGAACCCGATCACCTGTCCCGTGAGCACCTCAGCCCTGTTGGCAATTTGGCTGAAATATTTTAAATCCTTGATTAGATTCCACGAAGCTGGGTCAGATGCATGCCTAAAAGAGGCCAGAAATGATCAGGGTACTTAAATTTTAGAAGGCAGGAGAGAAATGGGGCCTAGGAGACCCAGCCTGTGATGCGAACAGTGTTATTAGCTGTTTCTGCCGCGACCTCCCAGGCTATGATCCTCTTATGTGAAAGGACAGGTAACAGGCGACGCAGGTTGTAGCGCGGGACCTGCAGTTCTCACAGGTGGCCACATGATGGCGCCAAAGGACTAACTCTGGCTGCTCGGTGCCTCCCTGGGGCCCTGGAGCTGGTGGTAGTCGCGGACCAGATCTGCCCCATATTCTGGTCCCATACTGGTGTTCCTAACTAACCAACATCTCTTTCTGACCCTCTGTATGCTCTGGAAACTCCTGTGGGCAGAGCCTGATCTGTGCACAGAGGGGACCTCAGCCACTGATGACTAAGCAGATGGATGAATCCCTTCAGCTGTAACCCTCCCCTAAAAGTGCCGAGTGCTGTGGGGACAGTTCAGGCTGCAGGGAGAGACCAGGAGGGAGATGTAGTCCTGGGCAGGCCTGGCCAGGGGAGAATGCAGGTGCTCAGGGACCCATAAGGTGCTCACGGAGATTCCATTGTTGCAGGGTTCCGACCATGCTTCCTGTCTCCCCTCCTTCACAAGATTTGCCCATGCAAACCAGGGGTGTGGCCGGGAGCCCTGAGGCCTGTGTTATCGGCCAACAGTGTTCTGTCAGGGGGACTTTTACAGCCTCCCACCCAAGTGCCCTGGAGCCTGGCTGGGACAGTTGGTGGCTCCGTCGGTGGCTCTTCCGGTTGGGCAGTGCTCACTCCTCTGTGTGTGCTGGAGGGTTGTCTCGGCCCCCTCCGTGCCCCAGGCCCGCCCACACGTGAGTTCTCTCCTGGGCATTTGAGGGACTGGCCTCTAACTCTAAACAAGGCTTACCATTGTTTCCTCAACATTCCCCGCTCATGACCTTGTTCTGTTCTCCCACCCCACCCCACCCCTGCAACCTGCATGTGCCCCCTTCTCTTCCCCATTTAGCTCACCCCTGCGTGCCCCTGCCACCCCCAGGAAAGTTCTCGCAGACTGCCCCTGCCCCCCGGGGCACCTCCCTCTTCTGACCTCCTCAGCACTAACTGCCTGACCGTCCAGCTTCAAACCTGGGCTCTCGGGGAAGCGTTTCCTGTCTCGGGGATGAAAGAGGAGGAAGGGGGAAAGGGGCCAACATTTCCTGAGTGTATTCCAGCCGCTTTCTCGTGTCATTAATCTCTCCACATGGCTCTGAAGTAAGACACGGATAATCTGGTTTTGATTTTGTGAAATTGAAGTTGAGAAAGGGATGCCTGGTTCCGTCCAGCTCCCAAGGCTCCCAAGGCTCCCAAGGCTGCCGCTCCAAGTAGGGAGAAAACCAAGAAAACCTCGCAGGCACGCCAAGTCAGAAACTGTGCCTAATGCCTTTAGGTGGAAGTCGGCTGGGGCTGATGGAGGGAGGGAGCCGGGGGAGGGGTGGCTGCTGCAAAACGTGAGGGGCCCAGAGGCCCTGGGGAGGCTCTGGGGACTCAAGAGGGCCCTGGGCTCCTGGCAGAATAGCCGTTTGGGGTATCTCAGTGGGAACCACCGGCTGAGTTGAACTCTCTTCCCTTCCACCCACACATGTCACACACACACACACACACACACACACACACGCATGCACACGCGCACACACACCTGGGCCAACCGGAGAACGCAGGTCTCTGTGTTTTGGAGGAGAGGGGAGGACTGTGTGAGTGCTGGAGGTGAAGAGAGACACCGTGTCCCAGGAAGATGGTGTCGCCCAGGGAGAACCAGAGCCCCGCACAGAACATGGGATCGAGTGGTGGCACCTCCCGTTTCTGCAGGAGGAGTGGAAGCAGGCTGCAGGAAATCGACTTGGTGCTGGCAGCTAGAGCGAGCCTCGGGGACAAGGATGAGCCCCGCTACTGATGGCACCAAACTCCTGAGCAGGAGGACGATGCCCTAGGACAGGGAGTTATGTAACCAGAGCAATTTAGAACAAGTGTGATCAGTATCCTTAGATGTGGTAGAATACTGGACCCTCAAAAAGTCCAACTAGAGAATTTGGAAAATTACAAACTAGCCATGGGAAAAAAACCCTCAAAAAAATCAGCTGTAGAGCAGAGCGGGCATGGCTGAAGAGCAAATAGTGAGTTGGAAGACAGAGCTGAGGAGTCTTAAAACGCAGCACAGAAGGACAGAGGGCGCTAAACAAAAGTAGGGAGAGACAAAGAGCAAAGTCTTGTTGTTGAGGGTGACAGGGTCTCAGAATTCTGATTAAAATAGGCGCCTGTCAGGCAGGATGAATGAATAGAGATTCACTACCGAGAAGAGTATCGAAATTTTAGAACACTGGGGATAAAAAATTCTAAATATTTCCAGACAAAACCCAGGCTCCCTGCAAACAACACAATGCTAGAAGCAAGAAGAAAATGAAGTAATTAGCTTCAAACTCTAATGGAAAATAATTTCAGACTCAAAATTCAATACCCAGATAAATGTAAGGATAAAAGCACATCCAGAAGATATGTGATTTCCTGGAATGTTTGACATTGAAAAAAAAAATTTCCTTTTGAAAATAATGCTAACTGGTGTGCTCTAGCAAGAAGAAAAATTAACCCGAGAAATGAAATACAAGGAACAATGATAAACTGAGAACCGACAAAATTTATTAAATCTAAGTAAGTGTTGATTGTGTCAGAATGAACAATCTGAAGCTAACATCACAGATGCTATCAGCAAAGGAGTTAAAGACTTTGTGGAACAGAGGAGAATAAAGGTCTTGTAGAAAGGTGGATGTAGATTCTGATTAATTGAGATAATTGTAGAATAAAACTAAGGATGTGTGTGAAAATGTTAAGGGAAATCTCCACAAAAATAAAGTAGAATGTATAACTTGTAAACTATTAGAAGGAAAAACTGAAATGGAATAAATGAAGTCAACCCAACAAATGAGTGGAAAGAGGGGAAAAAACACAAAACATAAGAAATAGGATACAGAAATAATATCAGGGGTAAGTCCCAACATTTCATTAATTACAACAAATGTGAATGAGTTAAAATCATGAGAAAAATCTCCACAAAGACTAAGATTCTGTCTTCAAGAGACACATATAAACGGTAACCACTCAGGAAGTTTCTAGATAGAATAGAAAGAGATACACAACATAAGCCCTAACAAAAGAATATCAGTGAGTATACCTCAATTACAGACAAGACGGAATTCAAAGAACATTAAAAAAGGACAAAGTTGGATTCATGTTGCTAAAAGAGACAATTTACCAACAAAATGAAAGTTACGATACTTTATGCCCCTATCAACATGGTTGCGAAATGCTCACAACAAAGACTGGTAGAGCTACAGGGAGAAATGGCCAATGTCACAATTAGAGCGGGAGCCTTTAATATATTTTTCTCAGAAACTGACAGATCAAAGAGGCAAAAACAAGGAACGTATATATTATACATGTGTGCATAAATATATATTATACATATTTTATGTATATAGTTCAAGAAAGAACTATTTTCAAATATACATGGACTGGTCATGAAATTGAAGTCTTGAAAAAGAAGAGATAAATTATTTTGTAGACAATCTATGATCATCTCCTTAGAGAAGGGAGAAAGGGCTGTTGGAATATAAGAGCAAGTGCAAGAACCATGGTTCCTCTGGCACTGGGGACAGAAGAGAGCAGGACAGCCATGAGAAGTGACATTTGGAAGGCAGGGCAAGAGGGCCGGGAGCATGAGAAGATGGCCAAGGGAGATCTCTTCAGTCTGAGGAGCTGAGAGCCGGGAGCTGACGGTCTCCACTGCAGGTGAGTCTGAGCTTGCCACAGTTAGCTGAGAGCAAGGCATCCCCCAAGTATCTTCTATGAACTGTCCAATCCTTGAGGTGAGTGCTGTCCATACACCCATTTTGCAGATGGAAAATCCCGATGTACACAGGGTTACAGCAGGGGGTTGAAATTTGGACTTGGGTCCATCTGATGCCAACACTGCTATGAATCTCTAAACCATATGAAGAACATAAATCACCAGAAACAGGTGCTTTTAACCCTGCTCTGGGTACCCTTCCGGGGAGAGAGCCCGTCACTTTTATCCGGCTCTCAAAGAAGACTGTGACCCAGGAAATATTAAGAATCCCTGGGGTGGCTCAGTCTGTTAAGTGTCCCACTCTTGATTTTGGCTCAGGTCGTAATCTCAGGGTTGTGAGATGGAGCCCCACATTGGGCATGGAGCCTGCTTGGGATTCTCTCTCTTCCTCTCTCTCTGCCCCTCCCTCACACACACACACTCTCTCTCTCAAAACAAACAAACAAACAAAATAAAATAAAACAACTTAAAAAAGAATCACTGACTCACATGTTGGGCTACTTTCCAGAACCGGAAGGGAGGGAGTCTGAGTGCCTGGCGGGGGCGGGTGCTGGCCCCCACAGCCCCGGGGGCCATCGGAAGCCTGGACAGGGGGTCCTGTGACAGACTGGGCTGGCTCTTCTGACTCGCGCATGAGTCAGTACAGGACTTGTGGTTCCATTCAGACTCTCGGAGAAAAAAGAGACACTCTCTGAGATCACCTCTGCCGTCAGAGATCATCCAACCCTACGGAGGTGGCCCCTGGAGCCCAGAGAGGTTGCCCCAGTCACCCCTGGTCCTACAGCTGGTTGGTGGCTCATGGCCGCAGCCAGGAAGTGGTCAACGCCCTCCCATCTCCCTGCCCTGACCTCGATGACCCAGCCTCTCCTCCGGCGGTGTGATGATCAGGGCCACAGGAAGAGCCCACTCTCCAGGGGGCCTGTGAGGCAGCAAGGAGACCAGGAGAAGATGTCAGCCTGTGACCCAATGGTGTGACTTGGTTGATTTTTTTTTTTAATTGTGGTAAAACACGTATAGTATAAACTTACCAATTTAACCACTAGCAAATGCACAATTCAATAGCATTAAGTACACTCACCCTCCTGTGCGACCAGCATTCATCTAGTTAGTGCCGGAACCTTCTCACCACCCCAGGCCCGTCTGCAGCCCCTCCCCATCCTCTTTCCCTCAGTCCCCAAAGCCACCAACCTGCTTCCATCTGTGTATTGGCCCATCCGGGACATTCCGTGCGAACAGAACCAGCCGAGGGCCTCCTGTGTGTGTCCCCTTCCACGCGGCACATTTCTGAGGCTCATCCGTGCTGTCGCATCGGACTTCTTTCTTTTTTAGGACCAAAGAGTATTCCTCTGTGTGGAGAGATTATGTTTCGACGTTTACCGTTCATCTGTCGGAGGCCCCCTGGGCTGTTTCCACTTTTGGAGACTGTGAGCGTCGATGCACAAGGTCTCCTTTGAACACCTGCTCTCTGCCCTTTCGGGCGTGTGTCCGAGGAGTGAGTGGCCGCGTCATGTGGTCAGTCTGTGCTTCGCTTGCGGAGGGGCCACCCAACTGACCTCCACGACAGGCTGATTTCTCCGGGCCCCTGCTCTCTACAGTCAGCACCCCTTCCCAGGCGGCTCCCCACCACCCCTGCAGCCCCACCTGTGCTCCCGGGCTCCATGCCCACTGCCCGTGCCTGCACGACCTCTCGGACATCCCAGGGGACTGTCCTTCTCCAGTCTGCTCCACCTGCACTTGCCCCTTTCCCCTGACACTGACACGCCCTCCACTCGGTGTCCCTGCAGCGTGGGCCCCAGCCTCAGGCCGCAGGTCACGAGGATAAGGGTGGTATGCCTACTGTGTGCTGCCGGTCTGACTATACGCATTGCCCCATGTAATCGCACAGCAAGCCCTTGAGGCAGATCGGAGTATGGCCTCCATGTGTGGGTGTGGAAACCAAGGCTCAGAGAGGTTCAGCCACTTGCTGAAGAGCACAAAGCCAGTAAGCGGTGGCGTGTGGGGTGGAAACAGGTGGTCTGTCTCCTCAGGGTTAAGACAGATCACTGGGCTCCCGGGAACAACAGAAAACACCTCTGACTTTCAGAGAAGAAGGTCAGAGAAGAGGACGTGGGCTCCAGAACAGACAGGTGTGGTTCTGGGGAAAGTGCCTCTCTCAGGGGGTGAGCACACAGTGGGGGCCTTCCTGGGGAGCTGTCGTCAGGTCCCGAGTTTGCCTGCTACTGTGGCCCTCAGGGCCTCTGAATTGACAGAGTTTGGTGGCAGAAAGCACGCTGGAAGTGACAGACAGC
>PJEM01010252.1:0-64143 GCA_004023845.1 Helogale parvula | reverse complement strand
CCCCCCCCGTCCCTGGCCAGGGCGTTGAAGGCCAATCCCAAATGATTGTACCCTCCCTGCTCCATGCTCACTTTCTCAGGCTTTCAGTCTCACTCTTCTCCTCTTGACTTTTCTCTGTGAATAGTAGTAAGTTAGGGTACTGTTTAAGCCTCAGTGAGGCTGGGGCCCAAGGGATGCACGGTGGAGGCGAGGTGAAGAGAGGAGAAAAAGGTTTGTCTAAGCATCCCTCTCTTCGTGGGATCCCACAGTGTACAATGAGATCCTCTTTAAAAAAAAATTTTTTTAAATGTGTATTTATTTTGAAAGTGATAGCATGAGGAGGGAGGGACAGAGAGAGGGAGAAAGAGAAAGAATCCTAAGCAGGCTCTGCGCTGTCAGCACGGAGCCTGACCCGGGGCTCAGACTCCCAAGCCGTGAGATCATGACCTGAGCTGAAATCAAGAGTCAAATGCTCAATTGACTGCGCCCCCACCTCCACCCCCCAGGAATCCCCAGCTCCTCTTTTGTATCCACTGCGGTCTGAGAAAGTGCACTGAGGCCTGAGCAGCTGTCCTGGAGACCTGCTGCAGGCCGGACAGAGGATGCGCTTGCTGGCCCCTGCAGGGCGGGCCGGCGGGTGTGTGAGACCACAGCGGCAGCGGCTTTTTCCTGCGGGTCAGGCTGCTGCCCAGCACCGCCAGGGGGCGCTCTGCTGCCCTGCCAGGTCCGCGCACTTGTGCGGCCCCACGCCCTGGGAGGCCTCAGAGATGCAATCGTGACGCTGAGATGGCTGAGGGCCCGGAGGAGGGGAGCTGGGCCTGCTCATCAGTGTGGGCGGAAGGTGGGCCGTGCTGGTTGGGCTCAGCTCCACTGAGGGCTTTGGGAGGGGGGCTGCTAGGGTCCACCAACAGCTTCCGCTCTCCTCCGTCCTGGTCCAAGTCCTTGTTCTCACTGGGGTAGCAGCGCCCCGGGCCGGGGTCAGGCTGGGCGCTGAGGCCGCGCCGAGGAGGGAAGGCATCCATCACCATGGCATTTTTGAAAAGTCTCGGTTGTAAAATGTTCTGCAATTTGTTTGTCTAATTGTTTCCTCGTGATTAGATCCAGGTTAAACATTTCAGGAGCAGTATTACATAGATGACAGTGTTGTTTCTCAGTCTCCATCAGGTTTGGGGGCACATGTAATTAGTTTATCCCATTATCGGTGATGCTAAATTTGATCTTTTCATGAGTAGCCTGATTTCTGCATCGTTAACATACATCGCTCTATAACAAGTAATCTGTGGGACGATAGTCTGAGGCTGTGTGTCCTGTTTCCTGGTGAGCCTTTCATGCTGTGGCTTGGTAGCCATTGATGATTCTTGCCAGTAAAACGGTGACTTTCTCTTGTTATTTTAATTTGTTAGGTTGGTATTCTTCTATAAAGAAGAGCTTTTCTTTCTCCTTACCTCATCCTTTTTTTTTTGTTTTCATTTATTTATTTACTTATTTATTTAATTTTTTTTTCTTTTATAGTTTATTGTCAAGTTGGTTTCCAACCTCATCTCTTTTAAGATTTTTTGTTTAGATTTTATTCAGTGGGTTACCAAACATTCTTGTCATTCATTTTTAAAACATATTTATTTATTTATTTATTTTGAGAGAGAGAGTGTATGCCCAAGAGTTGGAGCGGGGCAGAGAGAGGGAGAGAGAGAATCCCAAGTAGGCTCTGTGCTGTCAGTGGAAACCGGTGAGATCATGACCTAAGCCACAGTCAGGAGTTGGTTGCTTAACTGACTGAGCCACCCAGGCCCCCTCTGATCATTCATTTTGATGCTGAGATTTCCCCGTATTTGGCTGGTGGATTTAGTTCCGTTTTAAAGTCTTTGAAGACTGACATTTCATCACCTCATCACCTCCCTTAGTATTGTTTTTATACTTTACTGAATATTCCCCCCCACAGTTTACTAAATTTAATGCTTGGATACAGAATACTATTTCAACATTCTTTGTTAAAATAAAAAAAAAAAAAAAAAAGAAAAACCTTTCTAGACAGTAGTTCCTAAGGTTATAAATGAAAAAGTTTGATGTTATGGTTAAACCGAATTTAATTCTGTGTAGACTTTTTCAAGACTCATCTTGGGGTGCCTGGGTGGCTCAGTTGATTGAGCACCCGGCTTCGGCTCAGGTCACGATCTCGCGGTTTGTGGGTTTGAGCCCTGTGTTGGGCTCTGTGCTGACAGCTAGCTCAGAGCCTGGAGCCTGTCTTCAGATTCTGTGTCTTCCTCTCTCTCTGGCCTTCCCCTGCTCATGCTCTCTTTCTCTAAAAAATAAATAAAACATTTTAAAAAATTAAAAAAAAAAGAAGTCATCTATAGTAAACATTATTCTGGGTGTGTGTAGTGGAGATGAGGTGGGTAGGGATAGAGAAAGTCTAATTCTCGTGGTGATGGAGGAGGGCACTTGTGGGGAAGAGCCCTGGGTGTTGTATGGAAATCAATTTGACAATAAAATATTAAAAAAAAAGAAAGTCTAATTCTTTTGCATAGTAAAACTTTACTAGATTGAGCCTGGTGAAATGAAATTTGTGATTATTCAGGCATGATAAATTTTTTTTTTTTTTGGTGTCCATGGATGGGCCCAAACTAAACATGGTATTTTGAGTAAATAATTAAAATTTCTTTATATACTTGATAGAAATCTAGTGTGGATTCAGTATATTCTTCACACAATGGCTCCAGGGGTGCCTCAGTCAGCTGAGTGTCCAACTCTTGATTTTAGCTCAGGTCATGATCCCAGGATTGTGGGATGGAGTCCCGCCTTGGGCTCTGCACTAAGTGTGAGGCCTGATTGGGATCGTCTCTCTCTCATCCTGTGTCCTTCTCCCCTGCCTGTGTGCGCTCTCTCTCTCTCTCTCTCTCTCTCTCTCTAAGAAAATAAAAAACAAAAGAAAAACAAAAAATGGCTTAAAAATGAAGTATTATTTCTGTTGGCCTTCAGCATTAAGGTCTAGGAACTCTTTTATATCTAATTTCATGTTTCAAGAGTATTCCTCATCGCGAATCTGTTCTCTTGTCTATGACTGAGTTAGGTGTCGTCGTCCGAGGCCGGGGGTCTTATGGTGTGGCCCCGGGACCAGCAGCGTCAGCACCACCTGGGGATTTATTAGAAGTACGACTTCTTGGGCGCTCCTCAGACCTACTGAATCAGAAATGGGGGTGTGGGTCCCAACAGTCTGTGTTTTAACAGACCCTTCTGGGCAATGCAAATGTGTGTTCAAGTTTGAGCACTGATCTGAAAGCACTGGTCTTGGGACCCAGATCCGTTCCCTTTGTGGGCCAGTTACTGTTGTCCTGGCCGTCGCTCATTCCCGATGGGCATCTCCTTGCCAGACGTTTCTTCATATGTTCTTCCTCTGTTGGGTTGTATTTGTAACACCAGCTACGTGGTTTGCATTGACAGTGTCTGGATGACAAAAAGGAGTATCTGATAGTCTGACTGGTTGTATATAGAGAGCCCCATCACTGCCACTGGAAAAAAAACCCCTAAAATATAAGCTTTCTTATTTTGTTCTTCATCTTATATCACATTTTAAGACTATGTGGCAATTATGATGAATTACCATATTTTATCAATTCTAAGGTGCACATGCTTTTAACATGAAAAAACTTTCATTTTGGGGGGCTGGCTCAGTCAGTAGAGCATCTGGCTCTTGATCCTAGGGCTGTGAGTTCAAGCCACACATTGGGCATGGAGCCTACTTAAAAAACAAACAAAAACCCCTGAAACAAAAAACTTTAATTTTGGAACTATTTTTCACATTTTAATAACGCTGATATCCAGGTGTATCTCACAATTATTGTTGGCCAGTTACAGGCATGGCATTGTGCCTGCAAATGAGCGTTAAAAGTCATAGAATAGATGTCAGTGACTTAGAAAAAAATTGTGAAGACAACAGTAGAGTAGCAAACTTTTAAAATTTTTTTATAAAATGTTTTTATTTATTTTTGAGAGAGAGAACACTAGTGGGGAAGAGGCAGAGAGAAAAGGAGACAGAATCTGAAGCTGTCAGCACAGAGTCTGATGGGAGGCTTGAACCCATCAACTATGAGATCGTGGCCTGAGCCAAGGTCGGACACCTAACTGACTGAACCACCCAGGTGCCCCGAGAGTGGTGAAACTTTAAGAAATTTCACATTAGGGACAGTTGGGTGGCTCAGGTTTTAAGCATCCACCTCTTGGTTTCAGCTCAGATCATGATCTCACGGTTGGGGAGTTTGAGCCCTGCATCCAGATCTGTGCTGTCAGCACGGAACCTGCTTAGGATTCTCCACCTCTCCCGCTCTCTCTGTCCTTCCCCGACTCATTCTCTCTCAAAAATAAAGTTAAAAAAAAAAAAAAGAAATTTCACATCACCTGTACCCTTGGTGGCACAGAAGACAAACATTGTGGCAAAATGTGAATAGCAGTCATGGTGCTGAAATGTTTCAGAAGAGTTGCACTCTTAAATGTGAAGCGTTTATCCCAAACATATAGTTTATATAAGGAATGGTATTTAATAAAATTGTATGTCAAATAAATCTAAAAGAACTCTCTTAGTACTTTTTTAAATTAAGTTTTTAAATCTTAATTTCGTATAATTAACATGCAGTATTATATTAGTTATATTAGTTTTGGGTGTACAAAATACTGATTGAACAATTCTATAATAATTCGTGCTGATTCTGATAAATGTACTGTTTATTCGCCATCACCTCTATCACACATTCCCCACTAAACTCCCTTCCTGTAATCATTTTTATAAAATCTATTCTAAAACTTTTTTTTAAGATTTTACTTTTAAGTAATCTGTACCCACAACATGGGCTTCGCTGATCTCACAACCTGAAGATCAAGAGTCCTGTGCGCCACTGACTGAGCCAGCCGGGAGCCTTATCTTCAGACTTTTTAAAGGAAACTTTTCAAACACATCTATAGAGAACAGTAAAATAAATTCCTTTGTACCAGTCACCTCAACATAACTACTGTCATTTTCACTTAATATAATCCCCAATTTTTCATTCATTAAATTTACAAGTAAAATTTCAAGTCATAATGTTTCATAGGTTACTTGCTTTTTTCTTTCTCATGATATATAAAATAACGAATGTTTGTAATCACTGGCATCAGAGATTTCCTGAAATACTGTATTTGGTGTTGTGATGTACATTGGTAGCCGTGTTGAATCTCTAATTTTAGGTGTTAGCTTACAGAACTATCTTTCTAGCAACATTCTTCCTTAAGTCCTGAGCTCTATTCAGTGAGGCGCTGAGTATGGGTAATTTTGTTTTTTGTTCTCTAGAGATTCCAGAGAGTGATATGGCGCCAGGGACCATTTTGGTGACAGAAGAAGAACTTAGCAGATGTATTGAGGATGTGTTTAAGGTTGGTAACTTATGTCACTAATGTCTTTAGCTAATATTTACACATAATCTTTTAAAATACATTTGCCTTTCTGGGGTGCCTGGATGGCTCAGTCAATTAAGCCTCCGACTTTGGCTCATGTCATGATCTCATATTTTGTGGATTCGAGCCCCATGTCAGGCTCTCGGCTGACAGCTCAGAGCCTAGAGCCTGTTTCAGATTCTGTGTCTCTCTTTCTCTGTACCCCTCCCGTGCTCACACTCTGTCTTTCTGTGTCTCTTAAAAATAATAAATAAACACTAAAAAAATTTTTTAATAAAATAGTTTTGCTTTTCTGGGGTGCCTGGGTGGCTCAATCCGACTTCGGCTCAGGCCATGATCTTGCCTTGGAGTTGGAGCCCCGCATTGGGCTCTTTGCTGACAGCTCAGAGCCTGCAGCCTGCCTTGGATTCTGTGTCTCCCTCTCTTTGCCCCTTCTCTGCACACTTGCTCTCTCTATCAAAATAATAAATAAACATTAAAAAAAAATTTAAATTCCAAACTATCATGATTTTTCACTTTGAAAACTGTAAAATATAAACTGTTAAAAAGCTGATACATTTTGAAACTGTCAATTTCATCATTTACTCTGAATGTTAAACAGTTTAGATTTTCTAACTGGCACATACCACTGATGGAAGCATGTATTTTGAAGAAGTTAATAGTGGCTTTTGCAGTGCTATCGGCTTCCAAAAGTGTATGATGATAATGAATCTACGTTATGCCTTTTGAAAGTAATCACCATCATATAGAAGTAAGTCTGAATAAGTGAATCTTGCAAATGACTACCTAAATATATTACTGAAAATAAAAATGTATCTCTATGATTACAGCCTTATAAATATATATGAAACATATATTTTTAGACAAAAAATGAAATCCATTGTGTTAGGGCCAGGTGAAGCTGGGGCAAATATTCTTCTTTAAAGTTTATTTCAATAAATTTAGAAAGTTCTTTTCTATGAAAAATATCCACACTAGTAAACAGCTTTCAAAATCATATTCCATGTAAAAGGTGCAGCTCCTTTGGAAAATAGTCTGGCAGTTCCTCAAAACATTAAACATGGAATTCCTGTTTGACACAGTAATTCCACCCTTAGGTGTGTACCTGGGAGGAAGGAGAACATGTTCAGGCAAAAATCTGTGCACAAATGCTTATCCGGCATTTTTCATAATAGCCCAAACATGGAAATAATCCACATGTTTATCAACTGATAAATGGACACACAAATATGATATATCCATATCCTGGAATATTTTTTAGCCATAAAAAGGAATGAAGTATGGACACGTGCTGCAGCACAGACAAACATTCAAAAGTAACAAATTTCAAACTTTAATAGAAACCAAAAGCAAAAGACCACACATTGTATGATTCCGTTTATGTAGAATATTAAGATTGGGCAAATTCAGGGAAACAGAAAGTAGATTAGTGGTTTCTGGGGGCTGGGGCTGGGGAACTTGGAAGGGCTGCTAACGGGTATGGGGTTCCTTTTTGAGGTAAGGAAAATGCTCAGTGGTGATGGTTACAGTCTTGTGAACATACTAAAACCCACCTACGTGTACATCTTAAGAATGAATTTTTTTTAATGTTTATTTTTGAGAACGAGAGAGAGACAGAACCCAGCAGGGGAGGGGCAGAGAGAGAGGGAGACACAGAATCAGAAGCAGGGTCCAGGCTCTGAGCTGTCAGCCCAGAGCCCGACACAGGGCTTGAACCATGAGATCATGACCTGGGCTGAAGTTGGATGCTTCACCGACTGAGCCACCCAGGCGCCCCTTGAGAGTGAATTTTATGGCATGTAAATTACTTATCAACAATTTAAAAAATTATATTCCACATTTCTCATTTCTTTTCTATGGCAATACATTAAGTATTTTAAGAGTGTTTAGTTTTAATGAAATAATTCAAACATACAGGAAATGCAGACTAAAACACTCATGCACCCACCACTCAGCTTAAGAAATTAAACATTACCAGTTCAGTTGAAATCTATCTATCTATCCACATTTCCATGGCTTCCCATCTAAAGGTACATTGTGGTTTTAATTAAGTTAGTTCTCTTATTACAAGTGAATTGAGCACCATTTGTGTTTTTGGCTTATTCATATTTTTTCTTCTATAAATTGCCTATTCATATGTTTTGTCCATTTTAAAATTGCCTCTTCAAAATTTTTTTAGAATAAATCTTTTTTTTTAAGTTTATTTATTTTGAGAGAGACAGAGACAGCATGAGTTGGAGAGAGGCAGAGAGAGAGGGAGAACACAGACGCTTGACCTTGGGGCCCAATCCCATGAATCTGCGAGATCATGATCTGAGCAGAAACCAAGAGTTGGATGCTTCACCAGCTAAGCCCCCCCAGGCGCCCCTAGAAATCTTTTTTTTATAAAACAACTTTATTGAGATATACTTTACAGACAATAAAATCGTGTTTTAAGCGTACAGGTCAATGATCTTTAGTAAGTTTACAGAGTTGTAAAACGAATACAGTACAACCTAATTTAGAACATTTCCATTACCCCGAAAGGGTGCCCTGGGCCTATTTATAGTCACTCTTTGTTCCCACCCTCAACCCAGGCAACCACTAATCTACTGTCTGTCTCTGTGGATTTGCCTTTTGTGACTCTTTCATGGGAGGGAACCACCAACATGTGATCTTTTGTGGCTGGCTTCTCTCTCTTAGTATGATTTTTTTGTTTGTGGTGTGTGTTTGTTTTTTGTTTTTTAAGTAATCTCTTTGTCCAACATGGGGCTTGAACACATGACCCTGAGATCAAGAGTCATGGACCACTGATCAAGTGTACTGACTGGGCCAGCAGGCACCCTGTCTTAGAATAATGTTTGTGGGGTTTATCCAGGTTGTTGCCTATATCAATATTTTGCCCCTTTTAATTGTTAAGTAATATTCCACAGTATGAATATACCACATTTGGTTTATTTGTTCATCAGTTGACAGACATTTGGATGTAAAGTAGAACTTTCTTTTTTCAAACAGCTTTATGAGATATAGTTCATGTACTGTACAGGGTACTCATTTAAAGTATGTGAATCAGGGCACCTGTCTGGCACAGTCATTGGAGCATGCAACTCTTGATCTTGGGGTAGGGAGTTCAAGCCCCACACTGGTTGTGGAGCCTACTTTAAAAAATAAAATAAGGGGCCCCTGTGTGGCTCAGTCAGTTAAGCGGCCAACTTCGGCTCAGGTCATGATCTCACGGTTCGTGGGTTTGAGCCCCGCATCAGGCTCTGTGCTGACAGCTCAGAGCCTGGATCCTGCTTCAGATTCTGTGTCTCCCTCTCTCTCTGACCCTCCCCTGCTCATGCTGTCTCTCTTTTTCTCTCAAAAATAAATAAAACATTAAAAAAATAAAAAATAAAATAAAAATATAAAAATATATAAAATAACAAATGTATGCAGATTAGTGGATTTTTAGCATATTCATGGGCTTCTGCAGCCATCAGCACAGTTGATTTTAGAGTGCTCCATTACCCAAAAAGAACCCCCCCACCACGCCCAAAGCCCTTCACCGCTCTTTTCTCCATTCTCCCTCCTCCTCACCCTTCCAACCCTAGGCAACCACTAATCTACTTTCTCCTTCTACAGATTTGCCTATTCTGGACATTGCATATAAATGGAATTATACAGTATATGGTCTTTTGTGATTGTTTTCTTTTACTTATCATGATGTTTTAAAGGTTTATATTACAGCACAAAGCAGGACCTCATGTTTTAGAGGTTTCTTTTATTTTTAAGTAAATGTTGCACCAATATGGGGTGCAAACTCACAACCCCAAGATCCAAAGTTGCATGCTCTACTGACTGAGCCAATCAGATGCCCCAAGACTTCTTTTTATTGCTGAATAAGATTCTATTGTTGATATAGACTGCGTTTTGTAATCCATTCATCCTTTGATATATATTTGGGTTGTTTTTATATTTTATTTTATTTTTTAATGCTTTAATTATTTTTGAGAGAGAGAGACAGCATGAGCAGGGGAGGGTCGGAGAGAGAGGGAGACACAGAATCCAAAGACAGCCTCCAGGCTCTGAGCTAGCTGTCAGCACAGAGCCCGATGCGGGACTTGAACCCACGAACTGTGAGATCATGACCTGAGCCTAAGTCGGATGCCTAGCCGACTGAGCCACCCAGGCGCCCCTGTTTTTACATTTTAGCTATTATGATTAATGCCGCTATGGACATTTGTGTGCAAGTCTTTGTGTGTACATGTGTTTTCACTTCTCCTGGGTACACACCGAAGAGTAGAATTGCTTGATCTTATGGTAGCACTATGTTTAACCCTTTGAAGAACTGCCAAGGCGGCTGCACCATTTTCCATTTCTAGCAGCAGTGTGTGAGGGTATAGAGTCAGTCTTAAGTCATATTCTTTCAGAGAAGAAGGCAGATGATTTGGGGGTTTTTGTTTGTTTGTTTTATTTTGTTTTTGCTTTGTTAAAGTGTTATTGATTTGAGTAATTTCTACTCATGACCCCAAAACCAAGAGTCCCACACTCTTCTGACTGAGCCAGCCAGGTGCCTCTGTTTTCTTTTGTTTTAAACTTAATGTATGATATTAATGATTTATAGATATAAAATTCACACTTAAAAATTCAAAACTCATTCTCTACAACGCTCACTTTTTTTCTAAACTAAGATGTTCATTTCCTTTCATTTAATTTCACTATTAAGAAAAAAGAGAATGCCCTTTACAAGGTTGACCTGGTATACAAATATAGCATCTAATTGCTTATAGATAAAACCTGACTTAATGAATATAATGCTTTTTTGTTTTTCTAAATGCCTCATTTAGAGATTCATGAACAGAAAGTTTTTATATTATGTTCTACATATTCATAGACAAGGATATTTTCAAGTATTGAAAGATAAGAAATTATATAGAGCAGTCTAGAAAGCAAATGTTCTGAATTAGAGAATAAGGCCCATCTAACTCTCAGAAAGGTTGTCTTCAGTCAGACACTATCTACGGACTATCCTGATGAAAACTGCTAAATGTTTGGGTATGGAATGTTAGAAAGACTTGAAAGTGTCAGGGGTAGAACTTAATTGTGACTTCACTTTGGCACAAACCCCTTACTTTCTGGGAAGTAAAAAAAAAACAAACAAACCATGCTTTAAGAGGAAAAAGAAAGCAAATCGGCTTCTTTCTGGAAAGTGAATTAGCCTCTAAAAAAACGGAGAGATCCAGAAATAGTGAATCCTGCCATTGTTCCTATTCTTACCCTTTAAAAAAGGGAGAGGAAAAAAATCCTCCTAATTTGGTGACCAGTTTGGTGAATTAAAAACCTCTTGGAGAGGCCAGCAAAACGTTAGTTTGCTGTAAACACTTGATTATGCACAAAGATCGGGACGCTTATGAAAGCAGGAAGGGGTGCGGAGGGTAATTATTCTCCCTACACGGTTTTGGCAGCTCAGCTGCACTGGGAAAACAGAGGAAATGTGTATGTGGGGGAAAATGGTAAACACTGTGTAAAGTTTAGCAACAAAGGCTGTGTTGTCTTTATTAACTTTCTGCTAATACTAAATTACAGAGCACAGCACAGAGGCAGGAAATAAGGAAAACATCTGGGGTAGCTGAACTGATCCAGCAACTCACTGGGTAGCAGGAGGTACAAGAGGGTGTTTAATTTTAGAGAGGCGTTTGGGACCATGTCCAGCTCCAGTTTTCTCTCTCTTTTTCTTTTCTTTTTAACATATTTATTGGGATATAATTCACATACCCCACAATTCACACATTTAAAGTGTTCAACTGAGTGCTTTTAGTGTAGTCACGGGACTGTGTGACCATCACCACAAATCTGATTTGAGAAAATTAATGTCCCCCTAAAAGGACCCCATACCCATTACCCATACCTGTTCACTCTCCCTTCTCCCAATTTTATTTTATTAAAAAATGTTTTTAATGTTTATTTACTTTTGAGAGACAGAGCATGAGTGGGGGAGGGGGAGAGGGAGGGGGAGACACAGAATCCGAAGCAGGCTCCAGGCTCCAAGCTGTGAGCACAGAGCCCGACGCAGGGCTCGAACTCACAAACTGCGAGATCATGACCTGAGCCAAAGTTGGACACTTTACTTACTGAGCCACCCAGGTGTCCCTCCCTTTTCCCAATTAAAAAAAATATATTTATTTTGAGAGAGCATGTGTGAGTGTGGGAGAGTCAGAGAGTAAGGGAGAGAGAGAATCCCAAGCTGATGGTGCAGAGCCTAATGTGGGGCTTGAACCCATGAACTGTGAGATCACAGCCTAAGCTGGAAGTCAAGAAGACACTTAACCGATTGAGCCACCCAGGCTCCCCTCTCTTCTTCTACTTTTGCCCCCAAGCAGCAGGTGACCACTAAAGTCAACTTGCTGTCTCTGTAGACTTGCCCGTTATGGATCTTTCATATCAATGGACTTATGTGCTCTGTGATCTTTTGTAGCGGAATTTTCACCAGCAGGATGTTTTTAAGATTAATCCATGTTGTTGCCTAAAGCATTCTGTCAGTTGTTGGGAATTTTTGTTGTTTCCACATTTTGGCTCTTGTGAACAACACTGCTACAGACATTCATGTACAAGTCGTGTGGACATATGTTTTCATTTCTCCTGGGTTTGTAGCTGGGAGGGACATTGCTGGATCTTTGATAACACCATGTTCAACTCTTTGAGGTCCTGCCAGACTGTTTTCCAAAGTGGCAGCACTGTTTACGTTCCCATCGGCAGTGGGTGAGAATTCCAACTTACCCTCTCTGGCCAGCGCTAGCACTGGATGTCTCTTCCTCCTCCTCTCCGTGCCTCCCCGTCCCCTCCATTGTTGTAGCCTTGCTGGTGGGAGTAAAGTAGTCTCTTACTGTGGGTTTGCCCGTTGCCCATTTTTATTTTTATCTATTTATTTTGTTTTTTAATGTTTTTTATTTATTTTTGAGAGAGAGAGACACCACTAGCAGGGGAAGGTCAGAGAGAGAGGGAGACACAGAACCTGAAGCAGGCTCCAGACTCTGATCTAGCGGTCAGCACAGAGCCCGACCGCGGGGCTCGAACCCATGAACCGTGAGATCATGACCTGAGCTGAAGCCAGACGCTTAACTGACTGAGCCACCCAGGCGCTCCTATTTATTTTTTAAAAATTTTTATTTTTAAGTAATCTCTGTACCCAACACGGTGCTCGAATTCACCCTGAGATCAAGAGTTACATGCTCTGCCTACTGACCGAGCCAGCCAGGTGTCCCTCTGCCCATATTTAAGTTGAGTTGTCTTTTTCATCCTTGGTGGGTTGAGGGCCTGGATTCACCCTCACCAACAGCTCTCCCCAAAGAAGTCTTTCTCATCAGTCTCCTCTTGGTCTCCACACATTTGTTCCTTCTCTACTCTCTTTCTGAATGAAAGTTTTTTATAGTCCTGCTCTCATTTTAGTCTGGTAGCTTCTGTTGGAGTTCTTGCGTCTATTTTATCTCAGCGTCTCACTTGACATTTCCAACTGAATGTCCTGTGTCACCTGCATCCTCAGCGCCCTTCTGGCTGCCGTCTCAGTACCTAACTACGGAGCCCCGTGGGTCCTCAGAGCCTGTTTCCTCTTTACTGTAGACACAATCCAGATCAGACTGGTTTCCTGGTTAGCACCGGAGTGGAATTAGAAGTAACAAATTAGAAGTTAGTTAGGCTGACGAAGGCACACTGACAAGAGAATGCTGGCAGAGAGGATCAAGAAAGGAGACAGAAAACGTACTCCACAAGAGCATAATAATTTGAAAAACAAAGCATGCTGGGGCTCCTGTGTTCAGTATACTTTCAGAAGGCAAGGGTTACATCTACTCCATTTAAAAAAAAATACTTCTTCTGAAGGACGTAAAATATAAATACATTTTGGTATTTAAAGAAATAGGCCCTCATCTTGGGAAAATGTGGCTGGAGCAGGTATAAGAGAAGGCCTTTCCACACGTACATCCTTTACATACAGCCTGGAGTAGAGCGTGTGGCTGGTGGGCCAGGTGGAAGGTCTCAACGAAACAGGTGTACACAGAGATGCTCATTGAATGGAACTGAAAATCTGGCACAGCAACTTGCACTTCTGCATAAATAATTCTCGTCTTTTCTCTGTGTGTACCTTACATCTGGTAAAATTATTTAAGGCAAAAAGGGGATTTGCAGTCTAACTAACTTTTTTAAATTTATTTTTTAAATATTTATTTATTTTTGAGACACAGAAAGAGACCATGATTGGGGGAGGAACAGAGAGAGAGAGGGAGACACAGAATCTAAATCAGGTTCCCAGCTCTGAGCTGTCAGCACAGAGCCCAGTGCAGGACTTGAACCCACAAACCATGAGATCATGACCTGAGCTGAAGTCGGATGCTTAACCAACTGAGCCACCCAGGCACCCTGCAGCTCAAATAACTTTTAGTCCAATGGTTTCCTATTCTGTCTCCACTTCTTTTTTTTTTATGTTTATTTATTCTGAGAGGGTGGCAGGAGCAAAGAGTGAATGAGGGAGAGAATCCTAAGCAGGCTCTATGCTGTCATTGTGGAGCCTGACAAGGGGCTCAATCCCAGGAACTGTGAGATCATGACCTGAGCCAAAATCAAGTCAGATGCTTAACCAACTGAGCCACCAGAGTGCCCCTATTCTGTTTCATTCTGACTCTGAATGTTGGGGCTCCATAGCCCTAGAATACTTAATTTATGGGGCGCCTGGGTGGCTCAGTAGGTTAAGGATCTGGCTTCGGCTCAGGTCATGATCTCATGGTTCGTGGGTTCGAGCCCTGCATCGGGCTCTGTGCTGACAGCTAGCTCAGAGCCTGGAGCCTGCTTCAGATTCTGTGTCTTCTTCTCTCTCTGACCCTCCCCTGCTTGTGCTGTCTGTCTCTGTCTCTCAAAAATAAATAAAAAACAGAATAAAAAACATTAGAATACTTACTTTTTTTGTCCTCCCTACTATAAGGGGTTAACTGGTTTTCTTTTGCATAGAAAGGTAAAGAGGACTGGGTTGCATAGGGATGGTTCTGGGTAGGGTAGGATGAGAGAATTCGAATTCTTTACAATTTGGACATTTTCTTGCTCTTAAGAGAATCAGTCAGAATCTCATACTAGGTGGGGCCAGGGATGGGAATGAGGAATGTTTCCTTTTAGTCTAATTCCTCACAGTACTTGCTGAGATTTTCTAAGGCAGGAGAAATTTTAGGGTAGGAAAGACTAGAAGGTACCTAATTAGTTTATATTCTTCATTCTCATTTCCATTTTATCTCTCTGTTTCCAGATTCAGGGAATCCCTGACTTTAATTATCCAAGTTTTTTTTACCCCATTTAATCTTAACAAATTTCTAATTAAAGTTACTCTGTCAGATTGACTCCTCTTTCTGAATTGTTAATTGTTTTTGTAGAATAAATTGTTATAATAGAATCTTAGAGCTGAAAGGAAATTCAGAAATATTTAATTTCTTTTTGTTGTTTTTGAATAGACTGTTTTTTAGAGCAGTTTTATGTTCACAGAACATCGGGTAGAAAGTACAGTTACCATGTATCTCCTGTCCCTACATGTGCAGCCTCTCCTGCTGTTAACATTTCACATGAAGAGTGCGACCTTTGTTAGTGTTGGTGAGCCTGCATTAGCATGACACTATCACCAAAGTCCAGAGTTTACATGAGGGTTCACTCTTGGTGGGGTACAACCTTTGGGTTTGACAAATTAATCTGTTATTTTATAGTAAAGGAAACAAACCCCCAAAGACCATGAAGTTGGGGTGCCTGGCTGGCTCAGTAGGTAGAGCATGCAACTCTTGATCTCAGGGTTGTGAGTTCAAGCCCTGTGTTGGGTGTAGAAATTACTTAAAAAAAAAAAAAAAAAAGGTTGTGAAGCAACTTGTCCTGAATCATGTACTAGAGAGTGCCAGATCTGGTCCAGAAAGCAATCCTTTCATTTCTTCTCTTTCTCTCGCTCTGTGTTTAGAAAAGCTAATATCTGCACATGGTATAAATTTAAGAAGTGCAAAAGCCTTTGTGGTAAAGAATTAGTCTTCTCCCACCTGTGGGTCTTCCCCAAAGGCAGTCATTCTTTCGGATGTTTCCAACTCTAACTGAACTATGACCTTGACTAACATGCGGAAGACCAGCAGAGGTGTTCTTCCCAGCTGGGGGAAGGCCAGTGCTGATGGCACGTCCCGGTTCTGTGGGACAACGCAGTGAAAACCACCTCGCCTTCAGAGTCCAGCAGACCTAGGTTGGACTCTGACTCTGGGGTTGACTATTAGGTGAGTTACTTAACACTTGCGTTTCAGGGATAAAACCAGGTAACTTTTGGTAGGTTCATTGTATTCTTTAGCAAATGATATGTGCTCAAAGAACTGTCAGTTCTCTTTCTGTTTGAGGAAACTCTTTTTAAAAAAGATTATGCAGTACGCTCTGAAAGCACGCTTAGTGCAAAATCCTATATTAGGTAACTTGGCTTGTCCTTTGCTTCTCACAAGTCTTAATTAAACTCGGTAAGTGCATTAGGAGTTCTGGAACATTACTATCAAAAGGATCCCTGTGATATTTTAGAAGGCAGCCTTTGACGAGTTTAATCTTTAACAGGGGTAAAATCAAGTCCCAGCCTGTACTGAATTTCAGTGTTAGGATTCAGTCAGCTTGATTCATGTTTCTATTTCCACACGTATACATCCCTATAAAAGATAAGGCCATAAATTAAGAAGACAGTTCCATTTACAGCAGCATCAGCAAGTACTTAGGAATAAACGTAATATTTGCATAGGGCTGTGTATTTTACAAAGTATTTTAAATGAATTATCTTAACTGGTACTTATGCCGAAAGCTTAACGCTTGCATTATAAATGAGGAAACGGAATCCTAGGGAGGTTTAAATGTCTTATCCGTGTTCTCTCACTTAATATGTGATTTGGGGCAATCGCATAGGTGTCAGGAGCAAAATTCATACCCGTTTCCGACTCCTGACTTCCTGGTGCTCTTTCAGCTCTGCAGTGATGTCTAAGGGATGCACCCAAGCATGTAATGCAAGTCTCGTACATGAGCAATGGAGTTTGCGACGGCTGCTTTCTGTTTTGTTTTGCTTTGAATCAAAAACACATGTTTATTCTTAATACTTTTGACCATTTTGACTCCTCCGGGTTTTTCCACTCCTTCTTAATTTAAATTTCTAGTCAGTCCTTCCAGAGAAATCCAGTCCTTTAGATATTGACAGGTACTGACCAAGCCACAAGAACATCAAACCTCCTTTTGTTCAGTCTGCTCTCCCTTCCAAGGCTGAAGTTTTAGGATTCTTCACTTAATTAGCATTGATTGAATAGCTTCTAGCTACAGCTTAAACAACACAAAAGAAAATACTGGGAGCATTGTAATTCCCCCACAAAAATAGAGCTTTCGAGAAAATAAAAAGCATTCAGTGTGCTTTATTCATTCTTTCTTTGATTCAGTTAATCAGTCAGAAAATTTTTTTTTTTAACCAAGTCCATATAGAATGCCAGCTACTGTGCTAAGTTTACAAACACAGAAATGATTAAGAGCCAGTTACTGCCTTCAAGGAGCCCCCAGTCAGGCAAACAAGGAGTTACAAGTAGCATGTGATGTATCGTTAACAGCACCCAGAAACATGTCTTTGTTACTTGTTTAGGGTGATCTCTGAGCTTAGATGAAGGGTTGTAAGGCTTACCCACAGACCCATCTTCTCATGGCCGGATCTGTGATAGAAAGCCAAGATGCATTCAGAAAGGAATGAGGAAATCCCCAAGCTGCCAGTGGGTCATTGGAACCTGTCTATTTCCTCAACTGATCTGTTCTGAGCCATTAGGATTTTCATAGATTCATACCGGTCTCTTATTTTGCTCCTCAGCCATGTCCTACTGGAAGAGCCAAAGGTAGACATGAATTTCAACCTGGTTTTTTTTAACTTTTTATTTTTTAATTCTGTTTTGAGAGACAGAGAGAAACAGAGCATGAGCATGGGAGGGGCAGAGAGAGAGAGACATAGAATAGGAAACAGGCTCCAGGCTCTGAGCTGTCAGCGCAGAGCCTGACGCGGGGCTTGAACCCACGAACTGTGAGATCATGACCTGAGCTGAAGTCGGATGCTTAACCAACTGAGCCACCCGGGCGCCCCTCAAACTTTCTTTGAAGCACCATTTCACTTACTCTCAGAGAGGCTTTTTCACACCAAACAACTGAAGACACCTTGAGAGTCTGTCTCTCCCTTCCCTGCAGCTTTCCCACCTCTTGGTATTCTGTTGGGTGAGCTCAAGTTGTACAGATGTCTCAAGTAACCAGAACATCTTTCACCTAGTCAGGATTTCAGCTTTAAATTTCTGACTTCAGAACTGATCAAAGGGAAAGCATATGGAGAGGGTTAGAAATTTTTTACATCTTGGTCAAGTTTCAGTGTTAGAAAATTTTTTGGGTGGTGGAGGATTGTTTCATGTTTTCCAACTAGATTTTTTTACCTCTTAATGGCTGAAGTGCCAGAAAGATACAGAAGAGAATGAGCAAATTTACAGTCAAGTCACAGGATGGTAGATTTGCCAACCTCCTTGTTCCCTAGTTAAGGAAACTGAGACTCAGGTAAGTCAATTAATTTGTGTTAGGTCTTGTAACTGGTCAGTGCGAGCATTGCAAACAACCCAGTGTGCAACGTGCCCGGTAGGCATACTGCCGAGGGAAGGGAATTTCCGCAGGTAGAAGTAATACGTGCAATACGGGACTGAACTCCCATCCCGCTTCGCCTCCAGGTGGGCAGGTAAGAGGCCCAGATGGCAGGAGACTCCGCGTGAGCACAGTCCAAGGAAATTCCACACCTGATGTTAGGGCAGAGACGGAGGGCGGTAGGCCCTGTCCTCGGTGGGGCAGGAACAGCTCACTGCCGTGGCCTCCCTGCTTCCTCAGTCCGTACTGTCACCGGCCGAGTCTGAAGGAGACTAGAAGGAATCGGCCCTAACAGTTGCTTCCGTATGTAGTATGACTTCGTCGGAAGGGCTGTTGTTATTGTTTGTTATTCCTAGAGCATTTGGTCATTGTCTGTGCTGTTAGCAAGAGATGGCTGAATCTGCGCGGCCTCCTGTGTCCCTTTATGGGTCACTAGACTCAGGTGTACATCAGTGATCTGCGGAGTCCACATGAAGTGGGAAGTGACCAGATGCTACTCTGGGAGTAGACTGAGTGGCTACCGTTGGATGTGAGGTCCAGACCCAACCATTAGCCTGCATATGAGTTGAGTGCTAGGCCAGAGACTGGCAGACGGGCGCTGTCCTCGGAAAGGCCACACTGTGGTCCTGGAGATCTACCGGGAGACTCCGGAGAAGGCGGCTGTGTAACAGAAGGCTCAGCGGGAGGAAGGGGGGGCGGTGCAGGAGCCCCTGGTGCCGCCAAGGAACTCTGGTCCTGCTCTGCAGAGGTTGCAGGACGGGACTTACTCATAGCCTGGCAGGCGGGGCCTCCTGGTTCCGAGGGAGATGGCTGGGGTAAAGTCGGGGTAGGTGCGGGACTGAAGCCCTGAAAACACGCACACGGGGAGGTGAGTCCTGGGAGGCTATGAGTACGTGTTTCGTTCTTGTAAGAAATTGTGGTAAAATACACATAACGTAAAATTTACCATTTTGGCCATTTTAAAGTATACAGTTCACTGGCATTAAGTCCATTCACAGTGTCACACAGTCATCACCGCTGTCTAGTTCCGGAACTTTCTCATTACCCCAGAGGGAAGCAGCACATCCAGGAAGCAGTCCGCATTCCCCCTGCGCCCACCCCCTGACCCCCACGAATCCGCTCTCTGTCTCTGGATTGCGTGCGGACTCTCTAGGTCAGGCAGGTCTGCGTTCACCCCGGCTCTGCTGCTTACTAACAGATACTTGGCTCAACTAACTTTGCTTCTCTGGGCCCCGGGTTTCCGCATTTTTAGAATGGGAATGAAAACGTTCAACGTGCAGGACTCGGGGGAGCGTTGATTGTACGTTAAATGTTTAGCCGAATAACCTGGTTTATTCTCGTGTAGACATTGCCACAAAATGGTAGTTGTTGTTTGCTTCATAAGAACAGTAACCACGGGGTTCCTTTAACTTGTATACTTCTGTAACGACTGCTTATCCACCAAAAAATCAGGTCACACAACTTAATCATCTATTGTGATAGGTGCTGAAACAGAGAGCTTGACTTTTGCCTTCTAGGCTAGTTGAAGAGGTGAGAGAACTATACATTCTCTGTGTTACAAGCTCTCAAGTGCTACTGGAATTTACTGGAGGAAAGTCATTCATGGTGGCTAGATGCTTCCTAAATATTTGAATTAGTGAGTGAACGGATGAATAGTTGAACAGTCAAATACATGGCAGGCCTGTGGAAAAGGTGGAATGTTTGAATGGCCCATTTACAAGTTTGGAAAAAACAAAAAAAAAAGTACTTCCAACAAGGAAGTTAGAGAGAGGTAGCTTTGGGCTCAGTGCAAGGAGAAGTTTCCTCTTAATATTGGGAGGGAGGTGACAGTCTGTAAGTGTGAAAAAGACATTTGTTTGAGATATCACAGAGAAAACTCTTTGATCAATTTTTTCTAAATACAAACGCAGTACTTGGTTCTTCAGAGAAGTATAACAAGAGAACTTAAAAACTGGAGGAATTTATCAGTAACAACATATACCTCTGAGAAATGGGCTCGATTGAATTCGTGTCAAAATTTGAGGTGCTTCGTCTCCGTCAAGCCAGTAAATAAAGGAGAGTTAACTCCATTTCGTTTTTGTTTTTTTGTATAAAAGATGCTGATAAGGAAAGATGGCTCCACGGGGATTACTTCTGGGAACACAGACGACAGAGCCAGACAATAGGCCCTTACGTGCTCTGGTGGAATCTCTCTCTCTTTTCTTTTCTTTTTTTTTTTTTTTTTTTTCCGTTTTGCCACTTGTAATAGATGATATCATAATTAGGCCTGCATATTACTGTGAACACTGCCATCCCATGCACCCCATCGAGCTGGGCTTATGGAGATTAGATCATGCACAGGAAGCTGGCTCCTTGGTTATCAGGCTCCGCAGAGCTGCTGGGAGGCTTAAGCAGTGTGAAAAATGAGGGTTGATTTAAAGAGACAGGGTTCTCTGGGAAAGCACAGAGCATCTTCCAGCTCGTGCCTCCATGACCTTCAGGATCCCACCAAACAGCATTGATTCCTCCTTCCCTGAAACACAACTTAATAAATTAATGGAAACCTGATAGCGTGGACACAGGTAATGATGATAAAAGGAGAAAGGTGAGGAACTGACCGTGATTACACTCTTAATGTGAGTTCCTGGAACTGTGCCAGCATTTTTATCTTCCAGCTACTCTGTTAGATTCTTTACACAGTTAGCCTATTAAAATGATAACAACCAGGAGGCTGTTAAAAACTATAACAGTCTCCTAAGGTAAGATCACTCTTATTTTTAAGGATGAGGAAATGGAAGTTTAAAGAGGCCCTGATTTACAGAAAGAATGTTGAAAACAACAGTATTTTGCTCTTAATTCTTTAACTTACCTGTTTTGAATTATCATTGTAACTGGTCTCCTTGTTTTACTCTTCTCGTTAGATCACAAGCAGTTGAGAGAACAACTTACTCATGTTTATATTCACTACACGCCTAAGACCATGCTTTGATTCCAGTGGGTAGTCAGATAAAGTTTGTTGAATGCATTTGTGCTATCCTTTTTGAAGGGAAAACTAAAATGTGTGGCATAATTACTATTAACAAAAATCAGCATCCTCACACACTTACCTCTATAAAGTCAGTGCAGAGTTAGGAGCACACGGTAATTCTTTTGACATTTATCGAACTGGGGAGAATAGGACATGCCCGGGTGGCAGTTACATGTTAAGAGTCATAGATCTTTTTTTTGTTGTTAATTTTGAGAGAGAGAAAGTGCATGTGTGCCTGAGTGGGGGGAGGGGGGAGGAGAGAGAGAGAGGGAGAATGAATTTCAAGCAGGCTCCACGTTCATCGAGGACCCTAATGTGGGCTCAATCCCACAACCCTGAGATCATGACCTGAACCAAAATCAAAAGTTGGGTGCTCAACCAACTGAGCCACCCAGACATCCCAAGAGCGACAAATCTAGAGCAGGTGATGTTTTGGGGTTTGGTTTTGACTTTCAAATCTAGTTTTAAGTTTTTCTATTTGGCATTGCTTCTTATTTCCTGAGAGCAGGCCTTGTGGTAATTAGAGGCTTATTGCATAGACGAGTAATAGAGCAGCTGGAGACACAAAGGTCGTCAAAAGCAGGAAAGGAAGGGGTCAGAAAATGGGCTCATTTACCCCTTTTGCTCGACAGTTCTTCAGGCTGCAGGCCCTGCTCCGGTTCAGGCTCCCTGAGCCTGTCTGCCGATCTCAAACGGTTTTCTCAGCCTTGGAGCTAAAATTATGAGGTTCGGGACTACAGTGTTGCCTACGGTAAGGCTGTGAGCCCTGCCGGTAGGTGTGCGGTATCTGGTTCCCGTTCCTCGGCCTCGCGCTCACCGTGCCTCTCGCCATTTTCTTCTCCCAGGTGTACGTGGTCGGGAACGAACCTCTGACGGTTTTAGTGGACTCCCTGCTCCCAGTCTTGGGTGTGCTCTTCTCTCTATACGGTTTTACCAGGCAAAGCGTGTCTCACGTAAGGTAAACAACCGAGAGAACCTTATTTGTTTATAAATAGTGACATCTTTCTTGTACGTTGTTCTTATTTTGAATCTAAAACTTAGTGCCACTTTGTAATTGTTTTATTTATTTTTTTCTTTCAAAATCAGGAAAGCGTTTGAGGAGCCTCTTACTCTGCTCCTCTGGGAAAAGAAAGAGAGCTCTTCAGATTGCTGGGGATTGGATGTAATTTTTAGATTGGCTTCCCTCAGCCTCCCTCCTAGACATCAGAGACGAAACCCCTGTCTACATGTGCACACATGCCCCTGTTTGATCAGTGAGAACTACTGGAATTACATGTCTAGGAAGGAGGAAGTAGAGAAGGGACCATAACTACCTTGTGGGGAAGCAGAAATCAAGTTGGGGACATCTGGATCTGAACGTGGCACTCTGTGATTTATCCCTGGATTTGGTGCGGGTGCCACACTGTGTTGTTTGGAATGAAGGGATTTCTTATCACCCAGAAAATAATCTTTCGTATTGGAGTTTAAGTAGGCTTCATTTTGTATCAGCTCTGCATTTTCACAGATATTTATGTTGTTTTTTTCCTCCTTATGAGGGTTTATATCCTTTTTAAAGTCCTAGAGAACTCTGACTTTTAGTGTTTGGAAAACCCCCACATGTGACCTGCTGTACAGCAGTAGTACCTTGTTCACAGGGTTAATATGAAGCCTGTGCGATGAAGTGTTTGGCGCTCTCCCCGGAAAATAGCTGATAGATGATCGTTGTCATCGTTGTCAGGCGGTGAAGGAAAGTTCTCATTCTTACGTATTTTTCAAAGCTCACGCACTGCTTAGCTCTAACTTTTGGTCAGCACCTCACTGTGGTCCAACAGCTACCAGAGAAACAGTGGACACTGGAGACTATCTGTATGTGAATTTGGCTTCAAATAACTGTCCATTAAATAACCTTTGTCTTAGTTTTGAAACCCAGATCCTCACAGCACTGTCGTGTCCTCATCAGAGCCCGAGAAGAAAGAAGTGAATTCCATCCTTAGCCTAGCTGATTGGGATGAAAGGGGCGGAGGAATCAGCAAGAATCTGTGGGTGTGCTGTTTCCTGGTCACCTGCTCCTGATCCCATTCGAACATGGTTTATGTCAGTGTGAACTTTCACTCACAGTGCCTGACCCAAAGGTGATGGCACCCTTGGGATTTTTTTTTTAAATCATGTGGGGCTCCTGTGTCTTACAGGGTTGCTTCTAGGGCCAAAGATTAGTCAGTCACTCCTTGAATCTTAGGTTATTAGATATATCCTCAAAATCACGGGAAGCATCCTTTCCCGTCCTGCGCTTCAGTAGCACGAAGTGGCTGTGCCAGCATTTAGAATGCAATGGAACCTGACAGCCTTCCTTTCTTTTTTTATGTTAGCTTGTTAGATCTGTAGAGTAAGATGACAAGCTCATTTATAACTGCTTTTTCTGCCAGGTCACTTTGCCAAGAGATCTTATTATGGATTCTGGGGAAGCTAGAGAGGAAGAAGGCAATTGCCAGCCTGAAAGGATTTGCAGGATTGGACAAGTCTGTGTCCCCTCTTCCTTCTCTGTGTGAGTTTAGAGCGGCTCCCCAAGGTGGCATCATGATTACCGTCAAAGAGACCATTTGGTGAGTCCACCCATCCTTTTGCCCTCTTCTGAGAGAATTGCACCCAAAAGGCCCTTCCCTGACTTGTCCACTAAGGGGCGCTGGTAGAACGGGAGCTAGGACTTTAGGCAGCTGAGGTGCTGCTATTTATAATCTCTAAATGAAGTGTGAGCGCCTTAAATAATCCTGCAGGTTTTTTCCCCGGATGCCAGCTAATAGTAGGTGCAATTTGCTGGAGCCTCACAGCTCTGCCTCATAAGCCCACTTACTTCACAAAGGCTTTGCCAGTGATTCAGAGTGAAGGGCAGACACATGTTTACCGTCCGTGCCATGACGATCCAGTTCTCTTTCTGACTCTCCAAGTGGTCTGTGTTCAGAGTCAGACTTACTCATAAGGGAAATTGTCTAATAGCTATCTTTTATGCTAATTTTAGGATGGGGGTTTCTTTCTCCTAGAGATCGTTTAGAAGGTGCTTAATAAATGTAGTGGAATATGGGGCACCTGGGTGGCCTCACTTGGTTAAGTGTCCAACTTTGGCTCAGATCATGATCTCGTGGTTTGTGAGTTCCAGCCCCGCATCGGGCTCTGTGCTGACCGCTCAGAGCCTGGAGCCTGCTTCAGATTCTGTGTCTCCCTCTTTCTCTGTCATACCCTGCTTGGTCTCTGTCTCTCTTGAAAATAAACATTAAAAAAATTTTTTTAATAAAAAATAAATGTAGTGGAATGGATAATTTATTTCTTCAACATCTCGCAAGTATATTTTAAGTTATTTACATTTTCTAGGTGATATGTATCGATATTATTACCTCATAATGTAAGCTCCTGTTCACCAGAGCCCATATAGTTCTGACCTGCTGGCAGCTACTAAGGTTTTAAGTGTGGTTGTTTGTTAAAGTGCAAATTTAGTTTTTTATTCAAGATTAACTTAGTAAAGTTATAAAACACTCTTTCAATATGATGGACTTGAAGAAAATGAAAAACATCAATTGACTGCAAACAGAATCAATAGTATAAACGCAGCTACTTATTTCCTGAGAGCTGTTGAGCACTAGTAGGTTTTGTTCCTGAGCTGAAAGAGTTTAAAATTTCTCAACATGTTTATTTTAAAAACACTTTGGAAGAGTTTAATCTGGGACCAATTTAGTGACTATATAGAGAATTTTACAGTATTTGACTTATCAGGAGTTAAAGTTAATTGCTAGCTTAACAAGTCTCTGGTGTACATCTCAGTGCACATATGTCAAAATTAACAGTTCTTATTGAAGCTATAGTTTCTCTTCATGGCAGGCAGAACTTGAATAGGCAGTAGTTGCATGAATCTCTCCTGCCAGAGCAGTGGATGCTTAAGTTAGGGTTTCTCCATGGACTTCTAGGGGCCCATAATCCCTCTGAATTTATACGCAAGAAATATTTTATGTGCAGACCTGAATTTTTTCCTGAAAATAGGATCCACAGCTTTCATTTGATACTTAAAGACACTCTGAATCTCCAAAAAGTTAACATTCCCTGTAACAGAGAAGTGTGTGTGTGTGTGGGGGGGGGGGTGGTGTGATTTTATCTTTTGTCCTAAGATCTTGATCTCGGTGCTAATTCCTTGAGGGCAGGTCAGTGTCACCTCTTACCTTTTCCATATCATTCTCCTCGGGAGCCCCAGTTTAAAAGCTTTGTTAAAGAAACACTAAAAGAGCAGCTTAGATTTCATGTTCTTCTTTATTTTTTCTGGAACTACATATAACTATAGTAACTGGAATGGACTCTTTATCATTGAAATTTTAAGAATGAATGAAATAGAGTTTCTTAAGGTCATTGTTATCATGTGTTTTTAAAAGACTATTTGAATATAGTACTTCATTTTGACAGGATGGTCCACAGAAGCTTAGAAGTGACACCCACTTCAGTTTTTTTCCCTAACATAAAATGTGGGGAGATAACACGATGGATCTGAAGGACCCTGAAAGATTCTGGGATAATATAGGAAGTAATCTTAAGCTTAGTTTATAGGTTATTCATTCTACCTGAGGGAGATGAAGGCCATGTTATAGTGACCTGGCGAATTAGGACTTACTGCCCAACGGGATGGGGCCAAACCAGCTTTAATAATTGTACTTTTCAATGAGATGAAGCAACATCTGTCATGCTTTTCTCAGTTTGGTCTGAAAACAATGTTAATCGTACAAGGAACATGCCTTCTTTGTATAATACAAAAAAAGCATAAAGGAAAACAAAAACCACCCACCATCCTGTGCACTGTTAACATTTTTTTAGTGTTTTGTCCTCTAGTACATCTTTGTCCCTCTGTGTTTGTTGACATGACCTAGTATGATAATATTGTCTCTTGGCTTTTTCACGTATCATATGAATTAAAACTAAAAGCCTTAGTACCTCATGATGAATCTCTTGAAACTTTTTGCAGATACCATAGCATTGCTTTTAATAACTTAGCCGTATTTTATCACTTGGAAATTTGGCCTACTCGGTTTTCTGAGCTTTATGCATGTTCATATTTCAATTAGTTGGTTCTTATTAGTTGAGACCGACTGCATCTCCCTCTGTAAGGATAGTGTCTTTTCCTTACTGCCCATAAACTTCAGTGGCTCATCGAAGAAAGAAATCTAACTTTCTTTGAATGGCATCCAGGGCCCTCTGTGATCTGACCTTGCTTTGCAGATTTCTTTCTTTCTGTTCTTCCTCAGGAACCAGAATATCTGCATACAACCTATACTTCAATTCCTCCCTGCTCTTTCAGTTTATTGAAATAATAGAGTTCGTCAACATCCTTTAAAAAACATTTTTTTAATGTTTTTTTGGGGGCCCAGAGAGAGAGAGAGTGTATGTGAGTGGGGGAGGGGCAGAGAGCGAGGGAGACACGGATTCTGAAGCAGGCTCTGGACTCCGAGCTATCGGCACAGAGCCTGGGGGGCTCAAACCCATGAACCATGATGCTTAACCAACTGAGCCACCCAGGTACCCTGATGCCGTGTTACTTTAGAAGATTTTTATGGACTTTCAAAAAAATATCTCTGGGTGACACTGCCAAGACGAATCTTTCCTCATGTTGCAGTGACGAAGATGAGGATGAAGCCTTGTACCAGAAGGTGTCCTCAGAGCAGTGCCAGGCGGAGCACCTTGGGGACTTGTTATCCCAGTGCCAGGAGTGCGGTTTGGCAGGGGACTTCTTCATCTTCTGCTTGCAGGTAAGAACTACACATGGTAAGGACGTGGTCAGCTTGATTTCAGGGAAGTACCAGGATCCCCTTTGGATTTTCAGGGCTGTCATAATTTTAGGCCCCCAAATTAAGGTCCTCATCTAACAGAAATAATAAGAGGATGTAAGAGTAGTTTATTTTTTAGTAGCCTTTGGGTCGGTAAGAAGAAAAAAACCTTACCTTCAGCAGTACACATATGATCGAACTATTTTCTGACGTAATCTGCCCTGAACTTTTAGAGATGACCACGGCACAGCTATTGATCTATGAAAGGGTTAATCTTTGCTCTGTGTTGACAGTAAGAACTCTTTTGAAGTTAATAGCAGGTTTTACAGTTGTGGAGTAATCCCTTATCCTTTCTGACTGTTGTTTTGTCAGGTATTTGGAAAGGAGATTTAGCAATTCTGCCTTTCGTTCCATTTTGTAACCACCCGAAACCTTTTCCAGGCCTGTTTGTGAGTCTGATGGTGGTGCTTCCTCTTGCTCTCTTCTCCGCCGGCAACTTGCGCCCCACATCGTACTCCTTCCTTATGTGCACTGTTTGAGACTGTCCGCAGGGTGATCTCTGACGCTCTGTCCTCCAGCGCCGCCTTCTCTATTATTTTCCCTAAGTAAAGTGTCTGTTCTAAGAGAATGTCTCTGGAGTTTAAGGTTGGTGTGGTTATGGGGGAATGCAAGGAGAGAATCAGGGCTAACGCACTTCCAGACCTTGAAGTAGGAGCCACTTTTTTGATGCCTCTCTCACCTCCTGTATTCATATTCTTTCCCCTTACTCACTCGTCGTTTGTTTGTTTTTTAAGTTTATTTATTTTGAGAGAGAGAGGGAGGGAAGGAGGGAGGGCTAGTGAGTGAGGCAGGGACAGAGAGAAAGGGAGAGAAAGAGAATCCCAAGCAGGCTCCACTCTGCACTGATCCTGACTCAGGGCTCAGTCCCACGGCCATGAGATCATGACCTGAGCCAAAACCACGAGTGGATGCTCAACTGACCGGCCCACTGAGGCGTCCCTTAGCCACTCATTGTAAATAACATTCCAAGAAGATGTGCTCTTAATTGGACAATGAAAAAAAAATTTGTTTAAAAAAAACAAACTCAAAGGGCTTTGCTATAAACCAGGGTTTCTACAACCTTGGTGCTATTGGTGTTTGGGGCTGGATGATTTTTTCTTGGGAGGCGGGGGGCTTCCTGGGCTTCCTGGGCTTCCTTGCAGGATGTTAAGTAGCGTCCCTGATCTCTGCCCGTTAGATGAATCACTCCTCAATTATGACAACCAAAAACCGTCCTAACACATTGCTAAATGCCCCCCCACCCCGGGGAGCAGAATTTCCCAGGCAGTTAGGAACCATTGCTCTAAACTGTCAGTTACTTTGGTAAAACATTAATTGTGAAGGAACTTAAGGTTTCTCCTTCCCAAGGAAATTTACAATGTAAAGTAGAGGGGAAGAGCCTACAAAACCCACAGTAGTGAATTGTCTGTTAGTAGAGATTTAGTTCTAAATACCTTAGCGGAAAAGGTGCTGAGAATGTTTAATAGAAAACCCTAGAAAGGGTTTGGAAATGTTATGTGGCCTGAGGTCTCAGTTCAGTAGGACCAGTGGTAGACATCATGAAAAATACTGATAAAGTAAGTCTGTCAAACTAGTTCTCTTTGTATCTGTATGTTTTTTATTATGAAATTTAAAAAAATTTTTAATAAAGGGGCCTTTTTATTTTATTGTGTATTTATTTATTTATTTTTTTGTTATTCAACATTCAGTTCTTTATTCTGAAATTTCCAAATGGGTACATTAATTAGGTCACGATTTCACTAATGAGTGATAGTTGCCAAGGAAAAAAGAGTCTTCCATTGGAACTGAGAATTTTTTTTTTAATACAGTTTATTATCTAGTTGGTTTCCATTATAACACCCAGTGCTCTTCCCCACAAGTGCCCTCTCCATGACCATCATCCCCCTTCCCCTTCCCCTCTCCCTCTTCAGCCCTCAGTTTGTTCTCAGCGTTCAGAGGTCTCTCATGATTTGCCTCACTCCCTCTCCCTAACTCTTTTCCCCGCTTTTCCCATTCCCATGGTCTCCTGTTAGGTTTCTCCTCTTAGACCTATGAGTGACAACATATGGTATTTGTCCTTCTCTGCCTGACTTATTTCGCTTAGCATGACTCCCTCTAGGTCCATCCACTTTGCTGCAAACGGCCAGATTTCATTCTTTCTCATTGCCATGTAGTACTCCATTGTGTATATATACCACATCTTCTTGATCCACTCATCAGGTGATGGACATTTAGGCTCTTTCCATGATTTGGCTATTGTTGAAAGTGCCGCTATGAACATTGGGGTACATGTGAAGGGGAATTTTTAAAAAAGATGTTCATTTTTTGAGAGAGAAAGAGAGAAAAGGACAGAGCCTTTGCGGGGGAAGGGCAGAGAGAGAGGAAGACACAGAATCTGAAGCAGGCTTCAGGCTTCAAACTGTCGGCACAGAGCCCGACGTGGGGCTCAAACTCATGAACCATGAGATCATGACCTGAGCCACAGTTGGATGTGCAACTGACTGAGCCACCCATGTGCTCCTTAAATTTTTGTTTTTTTAATGTTTTATTTATCTTTGAGAGAGAGTATGTGCCTGGGGGAGGGACAGAGAGAGGGAAACAGGAGATCCGAAGCAGACTCCATTCTGATAGCAGCAAGCCTGATATGGGGCTCAAACTCATAAACTGTGAGATCATGACCTGAGCCACCCAAGCATTCCTTATTATGAATTTTAAATCTTCATATACATGATATCATAGTATATTATTGTACGACTTCCATTTTTCTCTCGACACTATTTTTGAGGCCTCTCCTTTTGACTTGATAGACCTGGTTTGTTTATTTCAACGGCCACAGTATAGTAGATACAGTTTATTTGTCAATTCTCTTATTGCTAGAATTTGTTTCCAGGTTTTGGCTATTATAAATAGTGCTGCAATGAACATAGACTAGTTCTTTAAATATACATTTGCAACAGTTTTGCTACTGTTTGTGAAGCCCTTGTTTCTCCAGGCTTTTTCTTCACTCTTTCTTTTCTTCCATGTTGACAGGAGTTGACTCATGTGGCCATGGAAGATGAAGCAGAGTTAAACACAAGATGCTTCTCCGGCAAACGTGTCTTGGAGTTAGAGCAGCACCAAACTCGTGTGGAAGACCAGGGCCGGAAGCTGCTGGTTCTGCAGCTGTTGGCCGTCCTGTGCGAGAGGATGTCTGAGCAGATATTCACAAATATCACTCAGGTCAGTGGCTGCCACATTCCAGATTCCAGGCTGGGAGTATTTGTTTTGGTTTCTTTACATGCTTTCCAAACAATGTTAAAAAAAAAAAAAAAAAAGAATGTTGTGCAGAGTACGGTTTGGTTATACCTGCCTCGGCGTGACCGGGAGCGCTGCTCACACACGCAGCTCGCTGAGCCCACAGCAGACCGACTGAATGGACGCTTTCAGATTCGGGGAGGCGGCGTGTTGAACAGACCCCTGAGGTGATTCTTATGCACAGGAAACTCTGAGAATTGTTGTAAATCTTTATGTATTATATCACAGGGTTTTTAGTTTGGGGGGCAAATACAATTCTTGGAGTCTTTTTCAAAATGTGGATGCCTGGCCCACTTGTAGAGATTCTGATTCAGCATGTCCGCATTAATGTCTGGGCATCTGTATTTTTTTATGCTTCATAGGTGATTCTAATATGTGTCAAAAATTGAGCATGATTACAAAACTTAATTTTTTTTAATGTTTATTTTTGAGAGAGACAGAGCATGAGGAGGAGGGGCTGAGAGAGAGAAGCAGGCTCCAGGCTCTGAGCTGTCAGCACAGAGCCCATTGTGGGGCTCAAACCTACGAACTGCAAATTCATGATCTGAGCCAAAGCCGGACGCTTAACCGACTGAGCCACCAAGGTGCCCCTACAAAACTTAAATTTGAAAAAAAAAAGAATATCTAATGATAATAAGATCACTTTAAAGTTTATGGGTCTACCTAACAGCCTATCTCCACCACAGCCTGTGAGGTTTTAAGATGTTTTTAAAAATGTTTCAAGGGTAGTGTAACTATGTGAGTCACTGCCTGAATTTTAGTGGCTCAGATATTATATTTACCAGCTTTTAAAAAAATAGGAAATAAAAGGGGTGCCTAGCTGGCCCAGTCAGTAGAGCATGTGACTCTTGATCTCAAGGTCGTGAGTTCCGGCCCCACACTGGGCATGGAGCCTACTTAAACAGATAAAAAAATTATTTTTAAAGAAATAAAAGTAATAAAGTGTAGGCAGTGCAGTCACCGTATTTTATCATTATGACAGAATTAGTTGTTCCTCGGCTGGTGAATCGTCGGTTGTAAGACGGTATGATTGTCACGCTTCAGTCTGATTCTTCAGCCCTTTGTACCGTCCTCATTGTCATCCGCCTTCGCCTTCCGTGTTGCTAGGCAGCGTCTCACTGTAGCTCCTGCTGAGTAAATTTGCAGCTGTCTGTCAGCCCCAACTTCTCGTGCCTGCTTAATGAGAATTACGTCCCTGATTTCTTTCTTGGCTTCCTCTTGCTTCAGCTCACTGACCCTGTGTTACCCGTTAGGGTGATTGTTTCTCCTGTGTTTATATCGGCTCCCTAAAGACTTCTTCACCCAGATCTTACGTTTTTGTCTCAAGATGCTTGTTGGAAGGGAAAATAGCCTGAAAACTATATTACTTGAGCTTTTGCATTGAGCTCCCTTTGCTTCTAATTAAGGAACATTGGTTTTAGGCTGATGCAAAAGTGATTTGTCCCATTAAATTATCCTTCCGCTTAGGTTACAATGTATCAAGATGAAAAGAACCACACACACAAAAATTACATTTAGTAGTTTAACTGCTAGTGGTAATTTTAGTATTTATTTTGAAATATACACACATATGGATAAGTTATAAATAATACGTGTCATAAGTAATTTTGTTAATATCATTAGAAACCAAGATTTTCAGTATAAGAAAAAAGGTTATGACTATAAAATCCAAGAAAAAAATCCCTATGCTATTGAATTTCAGTTGGAAGTATTAGGATGAACGCACAATTTTTTCTTTTTAAAAAACAGACATTTCCTTACTTGTTCCCATGTGAAGAAGCAGTGACAGCCCAGCCGCAATAAGCATCCGTAGGGCCAGATTGTAGTTTCTAAATAGCACGTCCTGCTGAAAGAACCAAAGCTCATTGGATTACAGGTTCATTCAAGGTCTAGGGCAGGGATTGTACACTGTAAGCCTCAGGGCATCTCGTTGTACCTAAATAAACGGAACATACCTGAGGTTAATGGGGTCAAGTTAGTAGCACTCAGGGGCCAACTTGAAAGATCTCCTATTGGCTACAGATAGGGCGTTTTGAGCATTCCAAAGAATAATGCCTGCAATGGATTGAAACACATCAAAGTTATAAAAACCTGAGTCCCCCACCTCACTGAAAATCCATTTTGAATATCTTTGGAAGTCGCTAGGGCATCAACTCATTATTTTGTAAATTGATAAATGAAAGGAAAGATCATAAAACATTTATCTTGCCTTGTCTGTCAGCACTGTATTTCAGTGTAGCCAAATAGTCAATAAAGGAAAAATTTTCTTTCTATAAGAATCACAGCTAAAATATTCCAAAAGAGACCTCTGAATTTATATTTTGCAATCCCCTAATGAAATAATGGATCTAGGTGATCATCAACGTCTGCTAAAACTATTAGGGTATGGTAGAATGAATGTAATTAGGCCAAATACATCCAAATCAACTGATGGTTTTCTCCCCAGCATTTTATGGTGAAAACTTTCAGATTTGAAAGAATTTTAGTGAATACCTATAAACTCATCACCTAGATTCTAGCATTTTATTATATTTGCTTTATCACATATTTATCCATATTTCCGACTGTCTATCCTCCTCCTAATTTTTGATGGATTTCAGGGTTAATGTAGACAGTGGCTTATGTTCCCCTAAATATTTCAGCGTGGAGCGATTGAGCTTAACATCACCGGAGGCAGATGAGCAGACACGAGGTGTTCTCCTAATGTAATGAAGTAGGAAGTATGTGGCACCACCTGGGAAGTAAACAAACAAAACCCCACGAACAATTAAACAAAAAACAAAAGTCGATAAAATGTGAACCTGACTCTAATCAAGGAAACTCAGGGTAGAGGAGCAAGTTAATGTCCTGAGGAAGCAAAACCAGTCAGTTCCAGAATGCGTGCGACATTGTACAGTAGAAATGACCCTGTTTCTCCATCAAATAAATGGCCTAGAAAAGGTGCAGGGCTTCGGTAGCTTAGAAAGGACTTAAGAGACACCTCAACCAAATACAGTGTGTGGATTCTCATTCAAACATACCAGTTGTTATGAGCACATTTTTACAACAGTCGTGGGCCAAGTATTAGAAGGTATAAGGAATTTTTATTGAGAATAATCATGGTATGGTAGGGGTGTGTGTGTGTGTGTGTGTGTGTGTGTGTGTGTGTGTTTGTTTAAGAGTTTATTTTTTAAGAATCTCTGTACCCAACATGGGGCTCTAACTTACCCACCCCTACATCAAGAGTTGCACACTCTACCAACTGAGCTAACCAGGCACCCCTGATATGTTGGTTATGTTAAAAAGAAAAAAACAGGGGCGCCTGGGTGGCTCAGTCGGTTAAGCCTCTGGCTTCGGCTTAGGTCAGATCTCACATTCGTGGGTTCGAGCCCCGCGTCAGGCCCTGTGCCGACAGCTAGCTCAGAGCCTGGAGCCTGCTTCCGGTTCTGTGTCTCCTCTCTCTGCCCCTTCCCCTCTCATGCTCTCTCTCTCTCTGTATCAAAAATAAATAAAACATTTAAAAAATTTAAGAAAAAAGAAAAAAACACCTCCTTGTTAGAAGTGTATATTGAAGTATTTATGGATAAAATATTAAAACTTTAATAAAATGTGTAGGCAGAGAGTGTATGAGAAGATAGAGCAGTGAGGCATTCAGTGGTCTGTGTACAGATACAGTGCCCCACACCAACTCCCGAGTTCCTTCATTCCACAGATGTTTACTGAAGGCTTACTATGTGTCGCCTACACATGTAGGTACGAGGGACACAGCAGTGAACAATGGACATATCTAGCCTTCACATGGGCGAGAGAAACAGCAAACAAGTAAGCAGAAGCACACAGTGTGTGAGATGGTGACAGTTCCAGAGAGAAAAATCAAGGAAACGGGCTGGAAAGGCGGTGTGGTAAATAAAGTGGTCGTGGAGAGCTTCACTGAGAAAATGACTTTTGAGCAAAGATCTGGAAACAGGGAAGGAGGGGGCAGGCGGTTCCTCGAGGAAGAGCGTTCCAGGGAGCACATCTCAAGTGTGAACAGCTTAGCGCGAAGGCCAGTGTAAATGAGCTGGGATGAGCAAGATTTCCTCTTTTCTGCCCTTTCAGAAAATCCCCACCCTTTGCACCTTTCTGCATTTGGATCGCTGTACTTGGCACAGTAGAAGTGGTGTAGAAGATCATCCTTTCTCATATGTTAAAGACGCTTCTAACATAAGTAACACATGCTCATTGTAGAAACATTTAAACAACGAGGAAGTGCAAAATTTAAGAAGTATGGACTTCTGATTAAAGATAGTATATTGAACACATGTGTTTATCTGCTCCTTCTGGAAACCACAGGGGCCGACAGAGCAGGGGAAGAGAGACAGCAGATAAAAGAGAATAACACCATTTGGAAACTGAAAAATAATAGCTGATTTAGCAACTCAGAAACAGAAAGCCAAGTGCCTGCATGGGAGAAGCCAAGAAGGAAAGCACTGTACCTCAGTAAAGCTGTTAATATTTTATTTTGGAAAAAAAAAAGCTACTTCTCCTTGCAGAACACTAGAAAGACTGAAGGTGCTAGATTAAGCTGTAAAGATAGAGCCGAATTTAGAGCTGGAAACAGGTTGAAAGGCTCTGCAAGGTTCAGTAGACTCCTTGATTCCTTCCTCAACTTTGTACAAACACCTCAGCAGAAGGCTGGAGGAATATTCCCAGGAGACCTTGAACTTGGGTGGCGGCAGCGCACTAAGAACCGGAGGAGTGGGTTGCAGTCTGCAGAGTCAGCAGCGAGGCCTCAGACCCTTCCCCTCGGCCGCCGGAATGCTGGGCCGCCGGAATGCTGGCCGCAGGGTTTACAGCCCCGCGGGGCGACGGGGAGGACTGAGAGCCTTAACGTCTGTCACATGTTCCGAACGGTACCCGGTGCCTAGTAAATGGCTTCCTGTTATTATTAAACACCTCAGCTATTAAAAGTGGCCACCTCTGTGGAGCCATAGACGGGGAGAAATGAGGTAGGGCGCTGCTGTTTTCCATTATAAACTTGCAGGAATATTCGACTTTTTAGATTATGCAACGTCACAAAATGCTTAGGTAAAAAGTAAAAGCCTCTCCCCCTCCCCATAACATATGTAAATTCTAGAACAGTCTTCTGTTAGTTACCTGTCCTTGTAGCTGGGGGCCCCACCAGGCACAGGAAATGAGTAGTAGCAGGAAGGAGCTGTTGTCCAAATGGGAAATGGGTCTGGTGGTTTTGTTGTTACAAGAAAAAAGTTTGGGGGAAAGGGCATTTCAGGGATGACAAGAGCTGGCTCTCAAACTGCGGTTAACAGCACCCAGGTGTTTTACTTTCTGTTGTTTGCGGGGGGTTTTACATGTATACAAACAGTTTCTTTCATCTTATGTTTATCCATTAAACACACTAAATTTTTAATCTTATTTATTTATTTATTTTTGAGAGAGATGGGGAGAGAGAGCAAGCTGGGGAGGGGCAGAGAGAGAGGGGGAGAGAGAAATCCCAAGCAGGCTGTGTGCTGTCAGCCCAGAGCCTGACATGGGGCTTCAACTCACAAACTGTGAGATCATGACTTGAGCTGAAATCAGTAGTTGAACACTTAACCAACTGAGCCACCCAGGTGCTCCTATTTGTCCATGGGGGGGTGGGGTTCGGGAGAGACCGAGAGAGAGAGAGAGAGAGAGAGAGAGAGAGAGAGAGAGAGAGAGAGAGAGAGAGAGAGAGAGAGAGAGAGAGAGAGAGAGAGAGAGAGAGAGAGAATGAGAATGAGAATGAATGGGGGAGGGGTAGAGAGAGGGAAAGAGCAAGAATCCCAAGCAGGCTTCAGCTCTGAGCCTGATGCAGGGCTTGAACCCACAAACTGAGATCATGACTTGAACCAAAAATCAAGTCAGATGCTTAACTGACTGAGCCACCCAAGTGCCCCCATAGTTTCTTTTTTAACAAAAGGATCATACTACTCGTTTTGTGGCATCTGAAAAAAAATAGAAAAGAAAAAAATATACATGGTGAAGAGGGACTTACAAAAAGTGGAAAGTCTAGAAAGTTCTATTCCAGCAATTTAACAATACATTAGTGCTGAAATAAAAGCTTCCCATAGTCAAGGGGTGCATTAGGAAACTCTTCAGACACAAAATAGGTGACCCAAGCATTCTCTAGAAATGTAGCATTTTCTCTAGAAAGGCCGGTGTCCGTAACTTCAAATATCAGTGACGTCTCAGGCTTGAGATAGTGTTGAAAATTGCCACAGCCAGCATTTGTTCATTTCAGTAAGTGGAACTTTTAATAACCTTTCTAGTTTCCTGCCTCGCTCCAAAGACAAGTGTTAACAAGCCGTTCTCCTTACTGTAAGCTGGCAATAAAGACTCGAGGCTAGCATGTGATTTGCCCAGAGAATTAAATATGCAAGCTTGCATGGTACTTAGAGGCTTATTATGACCTGTGTCAGCTGTACCGCTTTCAAAATGATTTTTCCCTTTTGAGCCATTAATCCTAAATATGCGTGCGTGTGTGCGTGCAGGCACGTGTGTGCGTGCGCAAGCACGGATGTGTGTGTGAGATCGCTTTTACTCAAAGGTATTTCTACTTAAGGTGATTAATACAAGTGCCGCTAAAATGATGCTGACCAAGTTAATTCCATTTAGAGCTTAGTTGTTAGCCAAATGCTATATAAAATCTTATATATGAATGATCTTAATCCTTTAAACATATTTGATAGTTAAAAAAATGACTCTGGATCATTTGTATAGATTGTTTGAGGACTCTGTTCTAGATAAAACTGAATGCTTCTTCCCCCATTGTTTGCTTACGATGACCAGACCTTCATAACTGGGTTGGGGCCGAGGGGTCCTTGAGGAGGAAACCTCATTAGGAGGAGCAGACCTAGGACCCTCTAAGATGGTCAGAAAGTCTCAAATCCTTTTTCATCTTAATTTCCTGGCAAAATTCATGAAAATTCAAGGGAGTTGGATTACTATATTAAAATATTTGGGGGGTGCCTGGGTGGCTCAGTCGGTTGAGCGGCCTGCCTCGGCTCAGGTCATGATCTTGCAGTTTGTCAGTTCGAGCCCCACGTCGGGCTCTGTGCTGACAGCTAGCTCAGAGCCTGGAGCCTTTTTTTGGATTCTGTGTCTCTCTCTCTCTCTCTGACCCTCCCCTGCTCACACCGTCTCTCTCTCTCTCTCTCTCAAAAATAAATAAAACATTAAAAAATTTTTTTAATATTTGGGAAAGTAGAAATGGCTTTCTCATTTATTGACTGTATGGCCTTGAGGAGCTCACGGATTCTTCATCAGAAAAATGAGGATGGGGGCACCTGGCTGGCTCAGTCAGTAGAGCATGTGACTCCTAATCATGGGGTTGTGAGTTCAAGTCCCACACTGAGGGTAGAGTTTACTTTAAAAGAAATGAGGACAGGAGCACTGACCTCCTAGAGTTGACATGAGACGTAGGTAACACTGTGCACATAGAACACTGAGCACCATGCGTCTTCTTGCAGCTCCTTGCCTTCCTGTGTTGATGAGGAAGATGGTGAGCATGTGGATGTAAGATGTAAAGAGAATTTTGAGATTGTTTTTCTTTTAATGTTTGTTTGTTTTTGAGAGACAGATAGAGTTGAGCCAGGGATGGGCAGAGAGAACGGGAGACAGAATCCAAAGCAGGCTCCAGGCTCTGAGCTGTCAGGACAGAGCCTGACATGGGGATTGAACTCATGAACCGTGAGATCATGACCGGAGCCCAAGTTGTACACTTAACCCACTGAGCCACCCAAGCGCCCCTTGAGATTGTTTTTCTTATTCCTCACTGATTCTAAATTCTGTTTCTGTGGTAGGTTGTGGACTTTGTCGCAGCAACGCTGCAGCGCGCATGTGCAAGCTTGGCCCGCCAGGCAGAGAGCACCGTGGAATCGCAGACGCTGAGCATGGCCATGGGGCTGGTGGCTGTCATGCTGGGAGGAGCTGTTCAGGTAGGTGGCTGACAGGAGCCAAACCTGCATGGAAGGAGGAGAGGAGAGAAACCTCTTGCTTCCCTTCTTACCCTTGGGAGAAAGCAGAACGGATGTTGTGCTTAGGAGCGCTACGATAAACAAGGCAGGCTGCGAATGAGAATTCTCCCCAAAGCAGAGGACAAGAAAGTTGTACCGCTTCCACCCGTCACCTCCGTAGACCTGGCACATGCAGTCTGGAAATACCTGGCACAGTGTTTCACATCTGCGGTGAATCCTAGGTTCTCTGTCCCCCGCTCCAAGGGCTCTTCACAGCTCAGCCCTCGTCCCTACTGCTCTAGTTAGGGGGAAACTTGGTAACCTGCTAATTGCTTAAGATTCCATCTGTTTGGAATAGTTCTGTTTTAGCACATGATCCATTGTTCCACCCATATCCTGTAGCCTGTTAAAGTTTTTGTGTCTGGTGCATTTATCTTTTCCATACTTAATTTATATTTTTTAAATTCATTCACTCAAAAAATATTTATTGCTAGGACACCTGGGTGGCTCAGTCGGTTGAGTGTCCAGCTTCGGCTCAGGTCATGATCTCGCAGTTAGTGGGTTTGAGCCCCATGTCGAGCTCTGTGCTGACAGCTCAGAGCCTGGAGCCTGCTTCAGATTCTGTGTCTCCCCCTCTCTCTCTGACCCTCCTGTGTTCATGCTTGCTCGCTCTCTCTCTCTCTCTCTCTCAAAAATAAATTTAAAAAACATTAAAAATTTAAAAAAATTTTAGTGCTTCCTGCTGTGTGCCAGACACTGAGCTAAGGGTCTGGAAGAACTGCTGTGGACAAAGCAAACGTGGTCCCTCCCTTTGTGAAGCCTACAGCCAGTCAGGAAGTCAGAAACTAAGTAACTGTTCAAAAAATATACTTAGAATTGAATGAAGTATCCGAAAAGAAAGAGGAGGGTACCAAGAGAACAAAACACCAGCCTTGGCTGGGAAGGTTTCTACTGAGGAAGTGTCAGTTTGAGCTAAGACTTGAACAGTGAATAGGAGCTTGGGAGTGTGTGTGGTGCAGCTGGAGGAAACTCTCTAAAAGACATCACGTATGAAGGCTGGGAAGAGCCTGGTGTATTTAAACACTAACAGGAGCCAGTGTGTAGCTGACGTACAGAGGCCAAGGGTCAGAGGAGCACCAGACAAGAGGGGAGGTGGGCGTGTGTGTGTTTGGAGACTGCGAGAAGGCACAATAAGCTTAGTGCAAACTTAATGAAATCCGGCCCCAAATCAGACCAGCCGTGACTCCTAGGCACGAGCAGGGAACCCTCTGGGAATGGATTTTTTAATTTGAAGATTCAAATCGGATACTGATTTGTGATCTATTAGAATTTGGCTCATTTCAAAGCTCGTCCTTAAGGGGAAAAGGAATTTTATTTGGACCTGTTGTTAATGTTAAGCCCATTTCTTGGTAGATGTACGTAGTACTCCAAATTGTGTATTTTCCATGTAGTTTGAAGAAAACATGTTTGGTTCATTTTCTGAAGTCCTACTATATCCCTGCCATTAAATCGTCAAGGAGAGGTTCACCCGTGGAATAGTTTTTCTTAAGTTGTATTGTTATTGGATTTAGTTGGCCTGATTGGTTTTTGTTTTTCTGGTTGAATATTAAGAATAGTCTTTGTTTCTGTAAGCTGAGAGTATGGTCTTTATGCTTTTCTTTTCTCTTACTTAACACCTGTAATTTTGTACCACTTCCAAAGGGAAAGTAGAACACAGATATCTCCATTTCCCTTTCTAGAAGCCCGTTGTTTGGAGGCTCTGTAAATTCGTCATGTTTTAAGAGAGAGTCACCTGGCCGATGCAGATGTACACCCCTTACCTGTCCCTGCCCTTCCATGAGCCATCCTGACTCACCGATGACATCCTGATTACTCTGAGTTGGCATTTAGTTAAGTGAACATAAACACGTCACCCTGTACTTTTGCCCTAGATCTATTAATTTTTTTTTGTTTGATTCATGGATTCATAAGTGGCTTCTATAGTAGTTCTAGGTTTTTGTCTTTGTATTAGAAAAAAAAGTCATGATTCTTAGTTATGTTTTCAGATGGTCATTGTCAGACTAGGACTTTTGCTTCAGAGTCTAGATTACACTCTATCAATCTCCGATTAGAGTTCATTGTTTTAGCTAATGAAACAGAATCTAACAGCATTTAAGCCTTTCTTTCTTTTCCTTTCTAATTTATGTAATAGAGGTGCTAATTAGAACATGGTGTTTAGGAAGAGGAGTCAATTTGGAGAAAGTGTAGGTTCACGACTGCTAACAAGACAAGTGTAATTCCAAACTCATTTTCTAAATGAGTGTGATGTTGGTAACTTTGCTTGATGATGCCCCAGGCCCGTGTGCCCTATTGCACTGCTGCCTGGGGCTGGTCTGAGCTCTGAGGGTCAAGGTGGTGGGGCTGGGACTCAAACCCGAATCCTGAGGTCTCACACCGTATTTCCTGAGAGTATCATAGAGTGAACTTATTCAAGAAATATTTATTGGGGTGCCTGAGTGGCTCAATCAGTTAAGCATGCGACTTCAGCTCAGGTCATGATCTCATGGTTCATGGGTTTGAGCCCCGTATCAGGCTCCACCTTGACAGTATGGAGCCTGCTTAGGATTCTCTGTCTCCCTCTCTCTCTGCCCCTCCCTTGCTTTCTCTCTCTGTCAAAGATAAATAAACTTAAAAAAAAAAATATTTATCATGTGTCTCTTTGCCCTCATAGAGTTTACCTTCTAGTAGCTCTGGTAAATCTGATGAATTCTTGAGTTTTTTTTTAAAAAAAGATTCATATCAGTATCTTTTTAAAAAAAGTTTTATGTTTGTTTATTACTGATACAGAGAGAAACAGAGCATGAATGGGAGAGGGGCAGAGAGAGAGGGAGACACAGAATCTGAAGCAGGCTCCAGGCTCTGTGCTGACAGCTCAGACACGGGGCTCGAACCCACGAACCGTGAGATCATGACCTGAGCCGAAGTCAGACACTTAACCGACTGAGCCGCCCGGCGCCCTCATGTTAGTATCTTAAGTGTTTATGTGTTGCTTATTATAAAACGGGGCATTCTGCACGCTGGCTGAGAATCAAAATAAAAATACCACTTGGAAATAAATTCATTGACATTATAAATAAGAACTGGACATGTAAACTGTTTAGCAAAATATCTGAAGAAACATAGGTGATGTAGAGCAGTGAGAACACAAGGAATGCACGTAAATATTTTGTGGAATTAGGTCAGCATTTTATTGCTGGAAGAGACCCTCAGATTCTCCCGAAGTAGTGATTCTCAGTGGAGCAGGGGAGGGCTGGGTGAGGAGATGAATGCCCCTGAGGCGAGCTTTGAAAAGCCTCCTCTGGGGCTTTTTCATTGTATCCATGCTGTCCTCTGGCTGTCACTTTGGTCCTCATATGCTTCCCTTAGCGGGTGGGCTCCTTCCCACCACCGCCCACCCCCAGTCTGACCCCAACCAGTCCAACCCCCCCAGTTCTTAAACTTGCAGGCTTGCAGAAATTCAGAACAACTCGCCGTCTGTCTGGTTCACGCTTGACACCCTGAAAGAACTCCCGGACGTGGGCTGGCGTAGCTCTGCTCGTCCCGCTCCCGAAGCCTTCCCGAGAGTCTGGAAGAGGCGGCCCGATGAAGGGATCTGTCCCTCACTTGCGGGCTGCTCCTTCAGCCTCAGCCTTCCACACAGAATTCTGAAGTCTGGATATGAGATCTGGGCTGAGAAGCGGTGACAGGAGTAGAAATGAGGGCCTTATAGTTGGTTCTCAATTTTGATATGACCCTTGAGGAATAATAAATAATTACTTAGTGGTTCCATTTTCTCATCTATCAATTAAGTGAATATTACTTTATACCGCAAAAAGTTTTTGAACATTTATGAACAAAACAGTTGGCACCTGTAGTCTTAGATTTCCCTGATTATTCTCAGAGTGCGGAATCTGTAGGCTTATGAAACTGCGAGAATGCATAACTTTAATTGCCTTGTAAACTATTTGATTCAGAATCCACCTACCTGCCTACGGTGATTAGAGAAGTTACTCACTAGAATAAGATGAATTCAGCAATGACTAACAAGTTTGAAAACTGGAAGAAAGGTGGTTGGCTGTTTTATTAATACTCTTTTTTAGAGCAGTTTGAGGTGCACAGCAGAATTGCATAGGAGTTACGGAGATGTCCCGTGCGCCCTCTGCCCCCCAGAGCGCGGCTTTCCCCAGTCAGCGCTCTGCACTGGGGGGATCCACGGATTACACCAGTGATTCTGCACTGACACAGTCTCACTCATGGTCTGCAGTTTACATTATGGTTCTCTCTTGGTGTTGCACACTCCGTGGGTTTTGACAAGTGTATAATGACACGTATCTCTTATTATGATTTGTTAACAGAATATTTCACTGCCCTTAAAATCCTCTGTGCTCTGCCGATTCATCCCTCTCTCCCCCAGCCCCTGGCAGCCACTGATCTTTTTACTGTTTCCAGAATGTAACTTGCTTTTTCCAGAATGTAACTTGCCTGGAATCATATACTGTGTAGCCTTCCCATACAGGCTTCTTTCTCTTAGTAATAGGCATTTACGTTTCTTCCATGTCTGTCGGGTTTGATAGCTCATTTCTTTTTAGTGCTGAATAATATTCCATGGTCTGGATGTACCACCGTCTGTTTATCCACTCACCTCCTGAAGGACATTGTGGTTCCCTCCAAGTTTTGGCAATTATGAATAAAGCTGCTACAAACATCTATGTGTAGGTTTTCGTATGGACATAAGTTTTCATGCCATTTGGGTAAATACCAAGGAGATCAGTTGCTGGAACATATAGTAAAAGAGTATATTTAGTTTTGTAAGAAACTTCCAAACTGTCTTGCACAGGTGACTGTACCGTTTTGCATTCCCACCAACAATGAGTAGAGTTCCTCTTGCTCCACATCCTCACCAGCTGTGCTGTTGTTGGTGTTTTGGATTCTGGTCATTTTAATATAATGACTGTATATATGGTCATATATAATGGTATATAATGGAAGATAATATGTAATTCTGACATAATATATACATCTTCCGTATGTACTGGAATATAACGGCATCTCATGTTAATTTGCAGTTCTCCCAAGCCATGTGACGCTGAGCGTCTCGTCATGTGCCTCGTGTCCGTGTGTCATCCTTGATGAGGGGGCTGTTCAGCGCTTTTGCCCATTTGTAGATTGGGTTGTGTGTTTTCTTATGGTTGAAGTTCAAGAGTTCTTTGTGTATTTTGGATAACTGAATCCAAAGTGTGTCTTTTTGCAAATGTTTCCTCTTACTCTGTGGCTTGTCTTCTCTCTCTCTTGACATTGTTTTTTTTGCAAAGTAAGTTTTAAAAATGTTAAATTTTGGTGAAATCTGGCTTATCAGTTATTTCTCTAGTGGTTTTTTTGTTTTTGTTGTTGTTGTTATTTTATCAAAAAAGTCAGTGCCATACACAAGGTCGTCTAGATTTTCTCTTGTAGGAATTTCATAGTTTTGCATTTTATATTTAAATCTGTGATCCATTTAGGGGCACCTGGGTGGCTTAGTTGTTTAAGCATCCGATTCTTGGTTTCGGCTCAGGTCATCATCTCACAGTTTGTGGGTTCGAGACCTGCATCAGGCTCCGTGCTGACAGCTCAGAGCCTGGAGCCCGCTTCAATTTCTGTGTCTCCCTCTCTCCCCCTCCCTTGCTCGTGCTCTGTCCCTCTTTCTCTCCAAAATAAACATTAAAACAAAACAAATCTATGATCCATTTTGAATTAATTCTTGTCATAGTGTAAGGTCTGTGTCGAAATTATTTTTTTTTTGCATAATGTCTAGTTGTTTCAGCACCATTTGTTGAAAGTCTGTCTTTTCTCTGTTTTACTGACTTTGCTCCTTTGTCAGAGCTCAGTTGATTAAACTGGAACCACCGTGCTGCACACCTGAAACTAAAGTAACATTGTGTGTTCACTACCCTTCAGTTAAAAAAACAAACAAAAAAATCAGTTGACTATATTTAAATAGGTCTCTTTCTGGTTTCTTTCTTTACATTGGTTTATTTATCTTTTTTTTTTTAAGGAGAAATTGTTATATACAATAGAAATGAGAAAGAGGCCACACACTGGAGCTAGAAATAGACTTTCCCATTTCAGACGCTTAGAGAAAAAACAAACATTCATAATACTACAGATGCACCAAACGAAGTCTAGCATACTGGTAATACTCACAAAATGATTTAAATTTCTATTACTAACTATTACTAAAATATCTTTCCCAGTTCTACAGGTTCCTGATAAAACTGGTCTTTTTCTCAGATAACCTAATTTTTATCCTGGACATACACATTCTCTTCTCGCTCTAAGAGATGGTAACATTGCAGTGGTCAGTTGTACACACGCACACAGGTTATCATGTGCTGCAAAGCTAGAAATTTTACCTTCTGTCGGTTTTGTACAGTTTGTAATGTTTAAACAAAGAAATCTGAGGGGAGGATAGGGTGGAATTCTATAGGTACAAACCTGACACAAACCTCAAGTTTATTTACTTGGAAGGAAAGTGATGGGGAAAATAAACAGTAACAGTTCTGTGGACTTAGAGTCTAAATGAGAATAGTATATAGATCTTACACAGTTGGTTGATTGGTTGGTTGGATAATGAAGTGAGTGAATGAGTTAGTAATAAATACCTTGCCTTGTTTTAAAAAGGATTTTAAGACTTGCAGGTTCTTCAAATATCAAGGGCTTGTGAAGCCTCATATAATAATATTTCTAGTGTTTTCAAAAAGAAAAGGATTATCACTGATTCTCGTTTCTCTACTGCCTGCACCTGTAAGTAAGGCATATGACCTTATAGGACAAAGTTTCTGGAGAGAATAAAATCTTAATGTAATTTTCAATCTCACTTTCTAGGAGAAATTCCCCTTTGCCAATTATTGTCCCAATAACCTTCCAGACCTATGATGCCTTTGTATGCTGACCAGCCACTTGAGTAGTTTAGAACTCCTTTATTCGTGGGCACCTGGGTGGTTCAGTCAGGGAAGTGTCCGGCTTCAGCTCAGGTCATGATCTCACAGTTTATGGGTTTGAGCCCTGTGTGGGGCTCTCTGCTGTCAGTGCAGAGCCCACTTTGGATCCTCTGTCTCCCTCTCTTTTTGCCCCTCCCCATGCTCTCATGCATGCTCACTCTTTCTCTCTCAAAAATAAGCATTAAAAAAAACTGCTTTGGGGGCGGCTGGGAGGCTCAATTGGTTAAGCATCTGGCTTCGGCTCAGGTCATGATCTCATGGTTTGTGGGTTCGAGCCCCGCAATGGGCTCTGTGCTGACAGCTGGCTCAGAACCTGGAGCCTGCTTCAGATTCTGTGTCTCCCTCTCTCTCTGACCCTTCCCTGCTCACGCTATCACTCTCTGTCTCTCAAAAATAAATAAGAAGCATTTTCCTTAAAAACTGCTTTGTTTGTTCAAGTGAGTCTTTGTAGGGTACTGAGTCAGAGCCCGGACTCTGGAGCCAGACTTACTGACCTCATATCTTACCATCTTCCAGTTGTGTGACCCTGTACGTATTATTTAACAGTTCTGTCCTTCATTTCCTCCCATTTATAATGTAGTAATAATCATAACTAGGTCATAGGGATATGAGTATGTGCATATTTTTTGATCATATTTCTTTTCAAAACATTTACATAGCACTTAATATGTGTCAGGCACTAAGTACTTTGCTAATATTAACTCATCTTTTCATAGCAAAAGGTGCATAGAGGTTAAAAGTACAATAATGTAGTAAAAATGATAATAAAAGTAGAAACACAATAATCTGGAAAAGAATTCTACCATATGACTGGGGAGGTACTTAAATCTAATATGGTAAGAATAGTTGTAGAGACAAACAGTCTAATAGGTAAGTGGGTGCAAAGGATGTAAACAGGGTGCTCACTGAAAAAAGAAATGGAGACAGCCAGAAAACTTGAAAGGATGCTTAATAGCACTGCTAGTCTGACTGATGCAAATTAAAACCATAAGATAACCATGCTTTTCCCATCAGGTTGTAAAAATTAAGTGTAATCATGTGCCTCACTAGTTTATTTTTAACTCAGAAAAATACCTACACACGGTATTTAATAAGTGTTAGCTATAATTATTCAACAATAGTTACTGAGTGCTAGGCTGTGCTGATTACAGCATGAATAAGATCTTACTCAGAATATGTTCCCTTGTGCTCAGGAACACCTGCTATATTAATTTGGGTTTGGCATTTTTTATTTCATTTTGTAGTTGAACTCAGGTGATTTCGCTGTCCTGAAGCAGCTGCTGCCTTTGTTGGAGAAGGTCTCCAGTGTGTACCCCGACCCTGTCATCCAGGAGCTCGCCGTCGATCTCCGCATCACCATCTCTACCCATGGGGCCTTCTCCACCGACGCTGTCAGTATGGCTGCCCGAAGCACCCTGAGCAGAAAGGATCCAGAAGGGAAAACAGAAGAGCAGCCACAAACCAGTCATGAAAAGAACACTGATGAGTCTGACTTCAAGCAACAGCAAAGCTGTGAAAAATCCAGGCAAACGGGCCTGAAATCTCATGCTCCACCCATTCCTCCGGAGGTCAGTGGGCCCAGAACTACTACAAACCAGAAATCTGGAAGCGTCACCTCAGACCAGCTCCAGGAGGTTCTTTTATCAGCTTATGATCCTCAGATTCCAACGCGGGCCGCTGCTCTACGAACGCTTTCCTGCTGGATAGAGCAGAGAGAAGCCAAAGCCCTTGAGATGCAGGAGAAGCTTCTCAAGGTGAGTAGAACGTCCTGGGGAAGCAGGTGCGCAGAGCGGGGCCGCTTTCCCGGAGCCTTGACTGTGTGTCAGGCACTGCCGCGGACAACCCGGGGTTTACTGTTTTGTTTTGTTTTAAATTTTTTAAGTTTATTTATTTATTTTGAGAGAAACAGACAGTGTGAGTGGGGTAGGGGCAGACAGAGAAGGAGAGAGAGAGAATCCCAAGCAGGCTCTGCTCTGTCAGCACGGAGTCCGGTGTGGGGCTGAACTCTTGAAACCATGAGATCATGACTTGAGCCGAAATGGAGAGATGGACACTTAACCGACCGAGCCCCCCAGATGCCCCTGCCCTGGACCACCTTTAGGGAAATTGTAATTGTTCTGAGGAGGCAAGACTCAGACACAGGAAAGACTTAGATAGCCACCTGAGACCACTCAGTTGAGCCTGACCAGGAAAGAAACGGGGAAGGAACAGCGTGAGCAAATTCCCAGAGAAGCCACCTATTTTTTGGGAAATTATAGGGCCCCCTTTTGTAGGGGAATTGTCTAGAACTGCCCCCCCCCCCGTCCCCCGCCATCTCCCTCCATCACAGTGAAGAGGCTGTTCTGTACCCTGGAGATGTATGTGGGAGAAAATACATGCGTGGTTGCGGATCTTTTCCCTTTTGTGGTAGGTTTCCTGGCCTCAGTATGGGATAGAGATTAAGAGCAAAGAGTCTAGAGACTACTGATCCCAGATGCGAGGTCACTTTCTTGGACAAGTCATTTAAATTTTCTGAACCTCAATTTCTACACCTGTTTATTTATTTTTCAAGGGGGGGAAGGGCAGAAAGAAAGGGAGAATGAGACTCTCAAATAGATTTTGTGCTGCCTGCACAGCCAGACGCCAGGCTCGATCCTGCAAACATGAGATTGTGACCTGAGGCGAAATCAAAAGTCAGAGATTTAACTGACTGAGCCACCCATGCGCCCCCCTCAGTTTCTGCATCTGTAAAATGAGGGTAATAACAGTAGGACCCACTTTAGTTGAAAGATTTAGGGGCACCTAGACTGGCTCAGTCTGTCAGGCATGTGGCTCTTGATCTTGGAGTTGTGAGTTTGAGCCCCATATTGGGTGTAGAAATTACTTAAAAATATATTCTTTTTAAAAGTTTATTTATTATTTGAGAGAGAGAACATGGGAGTGAGCAGGGGAGGGGCAGAGAGAGAAAGAGAAAGAATCCCAAGCTGTGAGTGTGGAGCCTGACAGGGGGCTTGAGCTCACAAACCATGAAATTATGACCTGATCCAAATCAAGTGTTGGTTCTTAACCAACCAAGCCATCGAGGCGCCGCAAATATAAAAATAAAATCTGAAGGAAGGAAGGAAGGAAGGGAGGGAAGGAAAGGAAGGAAGGGAAGGAAAGGAAAGAAGAAGGAAAGGAAGAGGAAACAAAAAGAAAAGAAAAGGAAAAAAAGGAAGAGATTTAAAATTGAAAATAGTCCATGTAGGGATACTTGGCAGGCTCAGTTGGTAGAGCAGGCAACTCATGGTCTCAGGGTTGGGAGTTCAAGCTCCACGTTGGGAGTAGAGCTTACTTAAAATGAATGAATATATATATTAGAGGGAATGCGTGTAGCCCTGCTGATACCTTGGGGGGGAAAGTCTGTGTAAAGCACTAGTTATAGCAATAAGCACATAATAAGCATCTAATAAAGGTTCACCATCATAATTGTTATCATCTCTTTCATGTACTTTAGCCATTAGATTAAGAGTTATAATTCTGATTGAAAACATTTATCTCCAGTCACTAAAGTGTTAGAATCAATAGTATAATAATAACTGCTGTTTATTGAGCCTGGCCCTATACCTTTCAGACATTGTCTCCAGTCCTCACAACAGCTGCAATATTGGTATTATCCCCATTTTAAGATGAGAAAACCAAGGCCTGTAAATGTGCCAAGGATTTGCTGCCATTGCAGTGTTGCTGAAAACCTCAAATTACATATCTCCTTTGAGTAATCAATCACCAAAAATGTCCCTTCATACACTAAATAGATGGTGAATGCTATGAACGTCTTTGGGATCTTCTTTAATTTATTTAACCTTCATCTTCTGTGCATGATTGGTCAGGTCCCATCAATTCTTTTTCCAAGAAGTCTGTCAACTATATCTCTATCTCTTCCTCTTTATTCCCATGGCCGCTACCCTAGATTAAGCTTCCTTTACTCCTTACATGATCCCCATTCCTTCCAACCTGACCCTCTTTCCAATTTAATTTTCGGCTCTCTCTAACATGCTGCAGATGTGGGGACCAGCAGCATCAAGTTGGTATCAAGAGTCACTGTGCCAGGAAATGATGCATCACTAAACATGGAACACATACCCCGTCCTTCCCCTAGACGCCAAAGCAGGAAAAAAACAGGCATATGCTGCTGTCTTTCTCTGGCCTCACATTAGGCCCTAAACTTAACATGTCACTGTCATATGTTCTACATAAGCAGTACCCTCTGCAGTTGACACCCTGGTGCGTTCCTAACTTGTGAGATAATCTGTTGAATATAATTTGTAACTAATGTCAGTTAAAGTGCTGAAATGTGCAAAAGATGTAAAGAAATAAATTAGAACAGATTCAAGGTTATCCCAGTAACATCTGTCTGTCACTTGCATTTCCATATACTTTCTGAATGCAAGTAAAAAGGATCAAATTAGAGCAAATATGCCATCAGTTGGACATAACCCCACACTTGGCATCTCGTGTGTCATGACTGGTAGTCTGTCGTGTCGCATGTGAGAATGTTTTCCACCATGGCCTGTAGTGGAGCAAACACTGAGGATTTTTCTTCCAGATCTTGGTTTCCATGCCTACTTCTGGTATATGCTTGGCTGCTTCAAGGAGCATCTCCCTCTAACTGGGACCCTTTTATAGCTATTATAAAAATGGGACTTCAGATATAGACACTGTCTTCCCTACAAGATTCTCAAGTCAGACCAATGCCTAGCTAAGACAAATAAGAAGAAAAGCGTTTATTCTTTTGAGACTGCCATAAGGGTCTCTTATATCTTGCTTTTTCTTTGCGAATCATACCACGCCTTTACTTTGTGGTTCCAGATATTCTTGGAGAACTTGGAGCACGAAGACACCTTTGTATATCTGTCTGCTATTCAGGGTAAGTTAGTCTGGATTAAAGGACTCTGAGTCTGTGGACCAGAGATGGTGGTATGTATGTTTGCACAAAATCTCTGAAGTCGTGGAACCCCAGGACTGCTGGTTCTTGTGTCCATCTTCCTGTCTCCTAGCTAGGACTCAATTTAAGTCCTAATAATCATGTTCCTGGATGGTTTCCTAAGGGTTCCGGTAGAGCTTCAGAGTCTGATAATGATGAGGAAGTCTTTGTCATTCTGTAGATTCAAACCCATTTCTTTTCATTCAAGGAGGTAAGGAATGGCTCACGTGTGAACGCTCATTACCTTAACCCTTTGTGTACCTGGCTACTGCTCGTACACACCTTGCTTTCCCTTTAACCTAGAAGAATCTCAGACTACATGTCATTTTTTCACTGAAATGTTTTTTAAACACTTTTTAAAAAATGTTTATTTTATTTAAAAAAATTTTTAATGTTTATTTTTGAGAGAGAGAGAGAGACAGCACGCAGGCAGGGGAGGGGCAGAGAGAGAGGGAGACACAGAATCCAAAGCAGGCTCCAGGCTCTGAGCTGTCAGCACAGAGCCCAATGCGGGGCTCCAACCCATGAACCATGAGATCATGACCTGAGCTGAAGTCGGACACACAACCAACTGAGCCACCCAGGTGCCCCAATGTTTATTGTATTTTTGAGAGAGAGAGAGAAAGCATGAGCAGGGGAGGGGCAGAGAGAGAGACACACACACACACAGAATCTGAGCTGTCAGCATAGAGCCCATTGCGGGGCTTGAGCCCACACACTGTGAAATCATGACCTGAGCAGAAGTCAGATGCCTAACTGACTGAGACACCCAGGTGCCCCTCATTGAAATTTTTTTTACAATAATTTTATTTCTCCTTTGTGATTCTGTGATGTTCTCCCCACCTCCATTAATTTGTGGATTCCAGATCTAGAGAGAGGTCTCTTGCACAGGGTCGTAGAGAATAGGCATCCTTCCTAAAAGGGCGAGAATCAGACACGGTGAGAAGGTCGGTTATCTCTGGGCCTCTCTGGGCTCCGGCAGTGAGGTCTGAGCGTCGGGAGCTGGGCCTCCGGGACAGACCCCCCGGGGCACCTCCATTCCCGGGCCGCTCAGCTGTCTGGTCTTCGGCAAATTGCTTCATCCTTCTGGGCTTCCATTTCATATCTGTGGAAAGGGGGCTAGATAGAAATGTGAAATGGCACAGCTCATGTGGAAAACACTCTGACAGTTTGTTAAAAAGATAAACATGGCGTCACCACTTGCCACAGCAGGTCTTCTAGGTAGAAACTCAAGAGGAATGAAAACGTCCATCCGCCCAAAAACCTGTACGTGAATGTTCACCACAGCCATGTTCATAGCAGCCCAAACATGGACACAGTACAAATAAATACCCATCGACTGACAGGTAGATAAAATGTGCTTTACCCACACAATGAAATACCATTCAGTCATTTAAAAAAAAGGAATTGGTGAAACGTGGCACAGCAGGGATGAACCTTGAAAACTTTGTAAGGGGAAGAAGCTAGTCACGCAGGACCGCATCATAATGTGTGGTTTCCTCGTGGGAGACGTGCGGAATCGGGAGATGGATAGGTAACCGGCTAAGTAGTTGCCTAGCGCTGGCAGGAGAGGGGAAAGTGTTTGGAGGTAATAGTTGAAGGGTAAGAATTTCTTTTTGGGGTGACGACAACGTGCTAAAATTGATTGTGGTGATTGTCGCACAATGTGTTCCTACTATATTGTAGGAAACATTGAATCGTATACTTTACATTGGCAAATTTTATGCTATGTGAATTATATCTCAAACTGTTACCAAAAATAATTAAAATTTCACAAGAGGAGAAAAGGAATAAAACTGTCAGAGAGGAAGATGATATGATGATTTAAATGTAATGTTAGGTAGATAGGATCCTGGAACAGAAAAAGGGCATTCAGAAATAACAAAGAGAATCTGGGTAAATTATGGACTTAAGTTGATAATAAAATGTCATTCTTAGTTTATTAATTGTGACAAATATACCATGCTAATACAAAAATTAATGATAGGGGCAGTTGGGTGTGGAGCATACGAGAATTCTCTGTGCTGTCTTCTCCATGATTCTGCTGTAAATCTAAAGCTATTCTATCATAAAAAGCCTGTGAAGGGAGGTTAATATTAGGATTAAATGAGTTAATACCTTGAAAGTGCCTAGCACATAGTAAGGGTTCAAATAAATTTGAACGATTCCTGCTGTTCCTACAGTCAGATTGCTAGATAATGATGTGGTGACGCATGTAACTTCGCAGATCTGAAGTCCGAGTAGGCAGACTCTATCAGGTAGGTATCGCTGTGTAACAAACAGTACTTTGAAACTCCGGTCATTTATTATCACTCACACATCTGTAGACTGATAGCATTCAGCTGACCTAGGCCGGGCTTGGCTGGATGGTTCTCTGGGCAGGCTGCGGCAGCTCTGCTGTGCCTGTTCTTGGTCACCCCTGGCCCAGTGGCCTCCCCAGGCATATTGTGGCAATGGCAGAAGTGTAAGAGAACACGAACAGACTCGAGAGGCTTCTTTAGGTCTCAGGTTGGAACCGGCGTCCTATGACTTCTGCCTCATTCTGTTGGCTACACTGTCAGCATGGCCCAACCCAAAAGGCAAGAGGGAGAGAAATACACTGGTTTTCTTCAGTGGAATAAGCTGCCAGGTCACAGAACAGAGGGCATAATGCAGGGGAAGGTGAAGAATTGAAGCCAATAATGCAGTTTCCAGTTCTTCGCACTGATGGGTTCTGTGTGTCCACAAAAGGTGAGGTTTTCTGTCAGCACACGGGCACACTTCGGTCTTTACTGGCTACTTAATTCTTGGTATAATTTGGGGATGCTCTATACAGATCTGGTAGTTGAAGCTTAAGAGAGAACGCAGCAGGGACAGCTCACAGTGATGAAGTCCAGAGCCTCTTTATTCAGCAAACATTTATTGTGCACCTACTATATACAAAACACTGTAACAGTGAGTTGCCGTGACTAGGTTAAAAAGCAAAAATAAAATTCTTCGAAGGAGACAAAACAACCACCCAAAGAGGTCAAAGGACACCTAGGTGAGAGCAGCAGCTGAAAGAGCAGAGGCTTTTAAGGGAGAAAGTACCTACCTCACGTCAGTGGGCGGGGAGGCCGGGAGGGAGCTAAGCCTGGGGCTCAGGGAGTCACGTGACGACGAATGGTAATAGTGGAAACAGTAAGTCAATGGAGCAAGAACTTCAAATGCTTATAATTAATAAGTCTCAGAAAATAAGTCACCCAGTACTTTTCTCAAGGGGCTGGAACACTGTTAAGAAGATGTTTCTTGATTTTTTTTTTCAAGGACAGGGTTTTGGGGGAGGAGGTATGTCGTTCTCATGTGGCGACATTGCCGTTTGGAGTCAGCTTCTTGGCTGGTTAACCCACTGAGCTCATTAGCCTCGAGGGTCTGCTGTAAAAATCACAACTGTTGGTTTTATGTTTGTTTTTAGTAATTTTAATTGGTGTGCTAATCAGTTAGTAGCTAATTTGGTGATGAAGAACATGGGAGGTAGAGGTGTAATTTCTGTTCTCAGTTCCCCACAATGGACAACTTTGAATTAATTGATGTTTTGGTGTTTGTAACATGCACTTAACGGCCAAGGCCTTAGGTGAATTTCCCATTAAGAAAAGAAAGAGGTGAACTTTCCCACCTGCATTGCCAATGTCTTTTGCCCAAGTGTAAAGCGCTCCAGGAGCCAAGACATTCTGGATTCCCAGTCAGACAGCCTCCTGCAGCACAAGGGCTGTGTGGCTGCGGCTGGAGTAGCGTTTAGTTGTGGGGAGTGTGTGTGTGTGTGTGTGTGCGTGTGTGTGTGTACACATTTTCACGTTCTCATGCGTGTCTTTAAGTTTTCCTTTTCTAGCCGGCCTAAATGTCTCCATGTGGAAGTTACAATGTATCTTTTACTTAATTGATAAATTGTATTGCTTTTGTAATTTTTCACCAACTGTGCAGTCTGTGCATAGAGCAGAGGGGAATTAAACTTACTCATTCAACAGAGCCTTACTGATACCTGATGTAAGAACTTCTGGTGTGTTTATTATCGGTCCATCACAACAGTCTGGGAACTAAATTCCCTAGGAGTTAAAGTTTAATTTTATGAAAGACAGTCTGCATCTCCTTGTAATCCTGCTGAGAAAGTGATGGTTGATGATTGTCATGGGCAGCTGCTTCCAGGTGGTGCGCGGTAGCGAGCTGTTCCGGTGGAGAATTAGATACTAAGTTGCTGCGTTGGAATTACAGCCCAGGGTTCATAAATAGAAGACCTAATCTTAGACTGTGGCCTTTAATGTCTCTCCTTTTGGATTTCTTGTATATATATCTTTTTCAGTCTTTGTTATATCATTATTGATTGCATACATTAATGGAGTCTCATTATTTTAAAACATTTTAATTAACAAGAAGTATATAAGGTAAAAAGTGGAAGTCCTCTTTTCCAAAATAGGATTTAAAACATGTCCTTGAGGGTCTCATAATGTTTGGGGTATTATTCACATTTCAGTTCAATAATGTTCAATAGATATTCAATCAAGTGAGTTATTATAGCCAAGTTGTTTCTCATACTGGGGATCTGCTCACGTATTCTCTCAGCCACTTTAAATTATTTAAAGGACATTTTGAAAGCATCCAGAGACAGATGCATTTCAGGGATCCAAGTGATCCCCATCAGTGTCAGAAAGATCTTTGGGTTAAACTACCAGACTCACTAAAAAAGGAAAAAGGAAAAAAACACAAAGACACACAAAATCCCTAGGCTTTGCGCCAAGCATAGGAGGTGACAGTGTGCCCGTGTGTGGAGTGGGGACAGCCTGGATATCTTGACTTGCCCACACAGGCCTCACTACCTCTTCTACCCTCTTCCTCTCAGAGAACAATTTTCATTTCTGGCAAAAAGAGTCAAGGGCTGGGAGAGCAAAGGGCCAGGAAGCCGGGAGGGGAGGTGGGTTGGGGGGAGAGGTGGGTACAAGGTGAAATTGTTTTTACTGAGTTTCAAACTGAGCAGGATTACAAGTCTTAACTTGTCAGAGGCTCAACTCCCTATCTCATTCTCAGATTTCTATGTCAAGTAAATTGGGAAACCATTAGCTGAACATAATTCTATCCCTTGAAGGACCATCTAATTGGACCTGGCATTGAAATTTGGAATGCAGTTCCTGTGAAGTGTATCATCTCCATTTATGTCCTTGAAACGGGGAGAGTGCTTTTATGTCCTGACCTGGTTTTTGTACCACCTAATTAACAAATGAGCATTTAGCAAATGTCTCTCATATATGCTGTCTGGGTAAACTCTTGAAGTAGTTCTAGGTAGTAGATTAGCCCTACTTTTTAAACTTTTTATTTGAGATGTAATTTATATACTTAAATTCAGCAATTTAAAATGGTCAATTCAATGTTTTTAGTATATTTATAATATATAAATAAATTATATTTATTTAGTATATTTATAGTACATTTATAGGTTGTACAACTATTACTACCATCTAGTTTTACAACTTTTTCATCATCTCAAAAAGAAATTCCATATTCATTATTAGTGAATTTACATTCCTACTTCCCCTAGCTCCTGGGACCCACTGAACTACTTTCATCTCTATGGATTTGCCTGTTGGAGATGTTACCTGTAAATAGAATCATACAATGTATGGTCTTGTGTGTCTGGCCCCTTTCACTTGGAATAATGTTTTTGAGGTTCATCCATGTTGTAGCGTGAATTGGTACATATTCCTTTTTATGGCTGAATAATGTTCCACCATATGGATTAACCACATTGTGTTTGTCCTTTCATAAGTTGATGTCATATTTGGGTTGTTTTTACTTTGCAGCTTTTATGAATAACACTTGTGAACATTTATGTACAAGTTTTGTGTGGACATGTGATTTCATTTCTTCTAGATTTATACTTAGAATTGCTGGGTCATATAGTAACTCTATGTTTAACCTTTTGAGGAACTGCTACACTGTTTTCCAAAGTGGCTGCACCATTTTACTTTCCCATCAGCCATGTAGGAGAGTTCTAATGTTTCTCCGTAGTCACCAATATTTGTTACTGTCTGTCTTTTTTACTGCAGCCATCTTAGGTTTGAGGTGGAATCTCGTTGTGGTTTCGATTTGCAGTTCCCTAGTGACTGGTGGTATTGAGCATCTTTTTATGACCTTGTTATTCAAGCTTAAAAAATAAACTTAAAATATTGAATAATGCTTAATCATCTAGAAAGCTTTGATTCTGTCAACAATTCTGAAATATAATAAAAGCAGATATGATAATCCTCTTAAAATGAATAGTTGACTTTCCTCTAGTCACAAAAGTTGGGAGGATGGTGGAGGCCCAGTGATACATATTTATAATGCCTTCTGTCCCTTCCTCCAGTGACAGGTTGCATTTGAAAGCCCAGAACAGTTGAGTTTTACATTAGCCTCATTTTTCAAATACCTATCCTGTGGTTTCTTCTATCAATGGAGGATTGAAACATTCAGATTTGCATCGGAATATTTAGCAGTTTGGCACTTGTACCTGTAAGTAAAAGATGAACTGGCTACCTCAAGATTAGTTACCTTCAGTCCCCAAGATTGCCCTGGATAAGTGCCTTGTGAGAGAAATGGCAGGAACTCTTACAGAACTTACCACTTACTGGTGTCTGTTATGTGCAGTCACAGCAACCTTGCAAGTTAGGCATTACTCCTGTTTTACAGATGAGGGAACTGAGACTCAAAAAGGTTAAGTAACTGGCCCAAAGTAACACAGATACTATGTGTCACCATCAGAGTTTGATTCTGGCTCTGAGAACTGTGCTCTTGCCACAGGGAAAAATAATTAATCCTCGTAAGCGCGTTGGTCTTGTTCCAGGAACAGGGGCTGAGCTTTCAGGCTCAGGTACAGGAGGAGCAGGCCTGCTTGTGGGAAATGGTTTCACTGTAAATCAACCCTTTCTATAACTTAATGTGCTGAACTCATGTTAGCTTGGGTGTGTGTGTGTGTGTGTGTGTGTGTGTGTGTGTGTGTTTGTGTGTGGTTTTGCTCATTTGGCAATGTGTACAGCATTATTTTTAAGCAGTCTTTATGTGTATCTTTGAAATTCATCTTCCATTAGTGGAATGTGAGTGACCTCACACTGCCCACCTGGCTTCCTGCTGATGGCCTTGATTGTTTCATTGCTCTATCAGCAGAGATTGTGGGTCAGGTAAACATGTAGCTTTCTGTCTAGAACTTTTGATATGTGTTGCTTTTCTGACTCCCATAAGTGACATTTAAAAATAACTTACTTTAAAATGATATAAATGATGAGGCTGCGGAGAAATCGGAACCCTCATACATGGCTGTGGAAACTGTAAAATAGTGCAGCTGCTCTGGAAAGCAGTCTGGCAGCTCTCAAAAAGTCAAACATAGTTACCATATGACCCACCAACTCCACTTCTAGATACATACGCAAGAGAAATGAAAACATATGTCCGTATAAAAGCTTATATATGAATGCTCATCACAGCATTATTCATAATAGCCAAAAAGGAGAAACAGCCTAAATAATGATCACCTGCTGAATGGATAAATAAAATGTGGTATATCTTACATAATGAAATATTATTTGGCAATAAAAAGGAATAAGGTACTGATTCACACTACCAAGTGGATGAACTTTGAAAACATGCTAAGTGAAAGAAGCCCGACACAAAAGGCCACATACTGCAGTTTCCATTTATGTGAAATGTCCAGAATGGGCAGATCCACAGAGACACAAAGCCTAGATGAATGGTTGCCAGACTGTGGGGAGACGGGGGTATGGGGAGTGACTGATAACGGATACGAGTGATGAAAATGTTTTGGAATTAGATATTGGTGATCATTGCACAACCTTGTAAATATACTAAAAAGCACTGAATTCTGCACTTTTAAAAATAAAATAATAAACTTTAAAAAAAAATTCACAACAGTATGGGGCGCCTGGATGGGTCAGTTGGCTAACTGTCTGACTTTGGCTCGGGTCATGATCTCATGGCTCGTGAGTTCAAGCCCTGTGCTGGGCTCTGTACTGACAGCTTGAAGCCTGGAGCCTGTTTTAGATTCTACGTCTCCCTCTCTCTCTACCCGTCCTCTGCTCGTGTTTTGACTTTCTCACTCTCTCTCTTAAAAATAAATAGGCGCACCTGGGTGGGTCAGTCGGTTAAGCAGCCGGCTTCAGCTCAGGTCATGATCTCATGGTTCGTGGGTTCGAGCCCTGCATTGGGCTCTGTGCTGACCGCTAGCTCAGAGCCTGGAGGCTGCTTCAGATTCTGTATCTCCATCTCTCTGACCCTCCCCTGCTTGCACTGTCTCTCTCTGTCTCTCAAAAATAAATAAGAGACATAAAATAATTAAAATAAATATTTTTTAAGATTTTTAATTTAAAAATTCAGAACAGTAGTTTTCATAGAGCTCCTTGGACTCTGAAGGGTGGATGGACAGGGTTGAGATGTGTGGGGGTAGAGTGAGAGAGTCAAGCCTAAAGGAAAAGCAGAGGCAGGAGGGTGTCAAGAGTGAGGTGAGTACAGAATATCCAATGGAATAAAGACAGTCTCTTCAGCACATGGTGCTGGGAAACCTGGACGGCGGCACGCAGGAAATGAACCTGGACCGCTTTCCTCCAGCATACACAAAAATAAACTCAAAATGGATCAAAGACCTAAATATAAGACAGGAAGCCATCAAAATCCTCGAGGAGAAAGCAGGCAAAAACCTCTTTGACCTCGGCCACCCGCAGCAACTTCTTACTCAACACATCTCCAGAGGAAAGGGAAACAAATGTAAAAATGAACTCTTGGGACCTCATCAAAATAAAAAGCTTCTGCACAGAGAAGGAAACAATCAGCAAAACTCAAAGGTAACCGACGGAATGGGAGAAGATATTTGCAAATGAAAATATTAGATAAAGGGTTAGTATCCAAAATCTATAAAGAACTTACCAAACTCAACACCCAAAAAACAAATAATCCAGTGAAGAAATGGGCAAAAGACAAGAATAGACACTTCTCCAAAGAACACATACAGATAGCCAACCAACACATGAAAAAATGCTTAATATCGGTCATCATCAGGGAAATACAAATTAAAACCACAATGAGATACCACCCCACACCTGTCAGAATGGCTAACACTAACAACAGAGGCAACAACAGACCTTGAACAGGATACGGAGAAAGCTGTTACCAGGAAACGGAAGGCTGGAATCAACTCCAGAGCCAAGTTCTACTTGTCTGTACTTCCCTCCTCTCTCCATTCCATTTTCAACCTTTCTTAAATCATCATGGCCTCTGCTCTCATAGCCATGGAACCAGTGGATCTTAACATTTTCAGCTGAGCAAGTGAATGCTTCTTAATTTCTTGGTTTTCAGGATTCATTTCAGATGTCCTACCTCCTATCCATGTAAGCCAATGGTCACAAAGGCAGGATTCGCTGCAAGAAGTCAGTTGTGAGACACCTTGGGATAAAGAGTCCGTTGTTTCAGTGTCTGCTTTACTAGCTATTAAGAAGGTCTGAGTACCTTCTGTGCAGACAAGCTATTTAAATTTTGCCCTGGAGCCACCCTGTCTTTAGTAAAGTTGGAATTTGAAGGCAAGTGAAGGAAGATAAAACCATGACAGAACTCACAAGTAAAATAGCGAGTTCCTCTTTAGACTTCTGTGTAAGTATGGTATTCCTTGACTCTCTAAGGAGTCCATCTGTTTTACTGGAACTGCTTTGAGGTAGCGGCTAGGGAAGTACCCTGCCCTTGCTTTTCTTTCCCAAAGTAAATAGCAGGCAGATTTATGTTACCCTTTCTTTCAAATACAAATTAAAATTCCAAATCTCACCAGATGTGATTAAAATGATCCTTAAAACTGTTCACACACTTAATAAGCCCAATTATATTTTTTATTAACCCTGACATAGTTCCTTTTGTTGCTGAGTCATAAGTTAAACATTTTTAACTGAGTGAAGCTTCAGTTTATCCTTCTTTGGTAACATCGAGATCTTGGGCAGTGGCAGGAAAAGTGCACTTAAATGGTATCTGTAGGGTTTTGGCAACTCATCTTTAGATTCTTACATTAGATCTTCACTCAGTTTTCCTGACCTTAGGGCCTCTCTGCTGTCCTTTGCGGAAGCTGGAAGGTTGGGAATGAACTGAGCCTTGGGAATGGATCATGGGCACTGAGCTACCAGAGACCTAATTAGGTCATTCCTCTTGTCCACCTGCCAGGGCATGATTGCTAATGTTTGCTTTCTTAGGACAAGTCTGTTTTAGAAGCAAGTTTGCACTTGATGCCCAACTTCTCTCTCTCTCTCTCTTTTTTTAATTTTTTAATGTTTGCTTATTTTTGAGAAAGAGAGAGAGAGAGAGAGAGAGCAAGTAGGGGAGGAACAGAGAGAGGGAGACACAGAATCCAAATCAGCTCCAGGCTCTGAGCTATTTGCACAGAGCCTGATGTGGGGCTTGAACTCAGGAACTGTGAGATCATGACCTGAGCCGAAGTCAGACATTCAACTGATTGGGCCACCCAGGTGCACCAATGTCCAACTTCTGTTTTCCATTGTTGGTAACCTGAACTTAGATAAGGGCAGAAATAATTGTAAAATATATTTGGGCATTGATTTTTTTTCTTAATGGTTTAAAATGTTTATTCGTTTATTCATAAAGATTTATTGAGCACCTACTGTGTGCGAAGGCACTTTGCTCGTTACATTTCTAAAAAAAGTCATTTTCTCCCTTCATGGAATTTGCATTTGATGGGGGGAGGAGATGGTGGGAGGCAAGTAGTAATCTAGCAGTCATATGAACAAAGGTGAAATGTGGCTTTGACAGGTGCTATGGAGAAAAATTACACAATGATATGAGATCCCGTGTTAGGGACATTTTACTGACAGAGGAGGGAAGAAAAAGTGACCGATACGCTGAGATATGGTAGATGATTATGAATGAATCTAGTAAAGGAGGGAGGAAAGAATGTTCCAGACTGAATGAACAGTAGAGCCGCCATACTGTGTCAGGGAGGAGCCTGTGTTCTACAGGACCCTAGGTTCAGTGAAGGAGGTAGCACCGGTCAACCCTCTAACTAGAAGGCTCTGCTTTTTTCTCTTTCGTTGAGTTTCCTCTAAAGATTTCATGTGAAAATGAGGTTCTGCTGCATTAAATTTTTTTTAATGTTAATTTATTTTTGAGAGAGAGAGAATGAGCAAGGGAGGAGCAGAGAGAGGGAGACACAGAACTGGAAGTGGGTTCCAGGCTCCATGCTGTCAGCACAGAGCCCGACGTAGGGCTCAAATTCACGAACCGTGAGCTCATGACCTAAGCCCAAGTCGGAGGCTTAACTAACTGAGCCATCCAGGCACCCCAATGTTCTGCTGCTTTTAAAACAGGAGTTAGGTCTCTATTTCTATAAGTCTCCGAAATCGGTTTCAATTTGAAACATCCATTATGAAAAACATCCTAATTGCAGGTAAAGGTAAAGCCATAGAGAGTTATTTGTGGCCATTGGTTTCCAAATAATTTTTTTTTTAGTAGTGGGACCCATTTTCCAAATGAGATCTAAAGTGAAGGTATCGAAGTTGAATGCTCTTTATGTTCTTCTTCATGCCTTTTTTCTCATTTTTTCAGACTTTATTAGTGTGAACATTTATTGCATTTCTAATCAGAAGATAATATTTTTAAATTATGTAGCTGTTTAGGAAAACAGTAGTTACATGATAGCAAGGTTCTGCGACTAGCACAGCTCGAAACAGATGGCTCCCTCTGTTGCAGGACCCCCTGCTGACCTGCTCACAACTAGGGGTGACTAAGGCACAGGTGACCATGCCTTTTTTCACCATGAAATTGTATGATGACAGCATAAACCTTACTGACAAACAGATGTTTTTCCCAAGTGGAGCTTTTGTTAATGAAATGGTTGCCTAGAAACCAGACCATAATAATCACTTTTCTATATTTAGTTTATAAAGTGATTCAGTTTGCAAAATTATTAAGTCAGAGAATACTAATCAGATAAAATTGAACATGTTCATGATTTCTTGTCTTGTAATTCAGCAACCAAATGGTTAAATCAGCAGCAAAATTCCCCCCGGATGTGTCTGTCCAGATGCTGTTTGTGACAAGGACATACAAGGAAACTGACAGCTCATAGAACACCCTGCTCTGCTCTGAACTGTGATTCTCCAGTGGCACAGCGTGTTTGATCTTTCAGCCCTGTGTGTCAGGAGCTGTGACACGGAACACTTATTAGGTTGCTGAGAGGATCAGTGAGATCAGTAGGTCAGAAATTGTAAAATGTGAAAATAACTCCAAGTTAAGCTCAGTGAGACAGCAGCTTAAAGGATGGGCTCAGTAGTGAAGATGCTTTTTTTAGGGTACCAGAATTTATAACTGGAAAATCCGATATGCTAACCATTACTAATAACAAAGAAGCCTCAGTATGTACCGCATTTGTCAGGTGAATTAAAACATTAAAAGTCAATCTAGGCAAAATCTAGGAGAAAATACATTTCCGTCTTCCATTTCTGATCATGATGAGACAGCTGAGCTGTTATGCAGGATAACATACTTAAAACACTTAAAAAGCATTAAAGAGCTAACAAGAAAACAGAGACTTACCAAACTTCTTAAGTCAGAATCCTGAAAGGTAAACGGAGTATAAGAATTTGCATTTGCCTTGAGGGCATTTGATGAAATTAAGCTGTGAGTTTCAAAGCTTTGAAGGGCAAGTTGCAGACATGAAAGCCCAAATCCAACCTGAAGTGGGAAGTCGAAGAGAAGACCTCTTTATGCTTAGCTAACTTTATGCTTAGACCCCAAATAAATAAACCTTCAGGTGGATGAGAAGGGCCAGGGAAGGTATTGTCTTGGCACCAATCAGAGCAGTCAGGGAAGAAAACCTGACCCTGTGAGGTTGTAATCACTGAACGGGCCACCACCTCTTCTGCAGATTAGCATTATTGGGATTCTGGAAATTTCAGTCAGGGAGTTAGAGCTTAAAATGTCTACATTGGTAGTGTCTGTGGATATCTTTCAGAAACAAAAGTGAATCTCCTGTGGAGGAAGGCACCTTTATCCTAGACAAAGCCCCCACACCAGTAAGTTTTACTTTTTATTTTTATTTATTTTTATTTTTTTAACATTTTTTATTTATTTTTGAGAGACGGAGAGAGACAGCGTGAGCAGGGGAGGGTCAGAGAGAGAGGGAGACACAGAATCCGAAGAAAGGCTCCAGGCTCTGAGCTAGCTGTCAGCACAGAGCCTGACACGGGGCTCGAACCCACAAACCGTGAGATCATGACCTGAGCTGAAGCAGGAGGCTTAACCAACTGAGCCACCCAGGCGCCCCTATTTTTATTTTTTTAATAATAAAATGTCTTCTTATGGTAATATATATAACATAAAATTTGCTATTTTAACCTATTTATTCATGATGTTGTGTCACAGCTGTGTTTCTAAACATTTTCATCACCCCAAATCCTATAGCAATTAAGTAATAACTCCCCATTCCCTCCACCCATAATAATGATTTAATTAATAATTATCTTATGTTTCATTTTGAACAATAAGTCGTACGTAGTCACAAAATCCCCACGCACAAGGAAACAAGGTCCCAAGAAGATTTTAGATACTAGAATTGTCACACACAGGCTTGTATATTAAAAGAAATGCAGGTTAAGCTTAAAAATATCTTCACGGATTGGAAACCATCAAAACTGAGGGTAGATTTGTATAGCATCAGATATAGCAGATTTTGAAAAGGACAAATAGAATGTCCAAAATAAAAAGAATAAGTAAAATTAAAAACACAATGGATGGATTTTGCAACAGATGCAGTTGAAGAGAGAATTAATGAACCAAAAAGTAGAAAGGAAAAAATTATTCAGAATGCAGCACAGAGAGACAATATTTAGTTTCCAGTGGAGGAGTCAAAAAGGAAAAATTTGGGGCGCCTGGGTGGCTCAGTCGGTTGGGCTTTGACTTAGGCTCAGGTCATGATCTCACAGTCTGTGTTCGAGCCCCGCGTCGGGCTCTGTGCTGACAGCTAGCTCAGAGCCTGGAGCCTGCTTTGGATTCTATGTCTCCCTCTCTCTCTGACCCTCCCCTGCTCATGCTGTCTCTCTCTCTCTCTCTCTCTCTCTCTCTC